>OU744723.1:67665725-67718225 GCA_916613615.1 Steromphala cineraria | reverse complement strand
TCCTGCTCTCAGGGTTGATAGACTGTCTTGGATGCTATGTGTGGCTTTCCCTTAGTACATTCGACTGTTTCGCCTGGAGACAAGGATCGTCACGTGATGCACCTTTCGACACAGTCCCTCTAATTTCTTCCTGAGACTTGTTGATCTTTAAATAAATTAATCCGCCAGACGACGTTTTCGGGAAATATAAATTGACCTCGGTCCGTCCGTTTCCTTTCCGGACCAAAACTCCAAAGCCATAAGGCTTAGCTCTTTGAAACTTTGTATCCGGAACAGTTTTCATTCGTGATTGTGCCTTTTCGGGTTTTCAAATTAGAATTTTGTTTCGGGGCTAGAAGCTTGATGTTATGAACAACCATGTGTAGTGGCGCCTTTTGGGGTCAACTTTAACCTACCTTTATTCTGCTCGTTTCCATGGAAACGCTACTTAGAATTGTGTTCCCGAATTACATGTAGAACTCAGAAACTAAATACGGTCTAGTTCATTGAAACTGGATATATATGATCATATAGTAAAGGCTTTTTGAGGTATCACATTATTCCTACCTTTATTATGCACGTTTCTATGGAAACGCAACTAAGAATTTTGTTTCCAGACAAGAACTCAAAAGAAGCTCAATTGACTGGATGAAATAGATAAAATAGACCATAAATCTATTTAAGTGATCAATTTAACCTAGAACAGAATCTTTAAGAGTTGTGTTGCACAAATTAAAGACAAAATAAGGATAGGCCATGTTTAAACTTGTTTTGCAATCGAAATTTTAGTTTCAGCTGTAAACTCAAATCATGCATCCTCAATTTTCTAAAAATGTTCATATGAATTTTTTAAAGAATTGTTACAAGCTGAAAAGAATGATCATTTAGTCAAGTATGTCATTATTAAAACTTCGAGTTTGGAATTATTTGGAAATTCGGTGTGTTATTTACATATATAACTTCTTGAGAACTTTTGAGTACATTCTTTAATTTTTTTTGAATGCCAATCGTTTTAAACATGATGGTAAATGACCGTACTCAAAAGAATAATTTATTATCCAAAAATATAAACATTGATACTGAAACTACTATGAACTGATACCATTTATGGCGTAAAAACGAAATATTTTGGTACTTAGCGGAATAACAACAGGGGTGAACGGAATAAGCCTCAGCTGATTAGAATTAGCCTACTCATGAACTACGATGTTATTGCTCAATTGCCTTAAATAATGGGGGTGTTTTTTTAAGTTAAAATGTTCAATTTATGAAATTGAAATGCTTCTTTTTCTGGCTGAATTAAATTATTTGGTCTATATCTAATTGTGATGTATCGATATGAGATGGCGTCCAAAAGTGAGCGGAATTACCCGGACCTGCTCTACCTATGTTTTCACTTTTGCCATAGAAAGTGCAACTTGGAATTATTTTTCCAAACCAGATGTCAGAATCTCTATCAAAGAAGACAGTGATCATATTGTACTATCATCTTTAAAAACGAAATGTAGCAACTGATTATAGTTTAGGATTTCCCTGCTTAATTGTTTTTTGATCAATCTAAATGATCTATAAGCATTTCAGATATATCATTTGTTTTTTAAATGAAGACTTTGTAGATATGTTTGTTTAAGTATAGTTTTTTCTGCATGAGTACATGTCAATATTAAAATTGCTTAAAGCCCCATCGTCATACTTGCACGCGGTTCTTGATGAAAATTTAACTATTGAGAAAGGAAATACATCACTCGGTAGTAAAATCGTCGTAAGTTTGATATGAAATTAACATGTTTTAATCAACCATAAAATACTTAAATCGTCGTCCAAAGTACAGTACCCTCTGCAAAAGTGCGATAGCTTTTTCGCGCGACAAGTACCTGTTTCGGAGAAAAACAGAGGAAAATTTAGTCGTGTGAGATACCTTTGAGATATAGGGAAGATGCTGTGTCATAGAGACAATGGTCTACTTTGATATTTTAGGAACAGTCTTTGAAAATGATGAAATGCTCTACAATGATTGTGAGGCTATTATCAGCGATATCGATGTCGAAGCAACCTTAGCTTCGCTTGCAATTATGCAGACTTGATTTCGCATGCCTCAACCTGTTCATGATGCAATATCAAGGGATTCCATAGGCGTGTTTTACTGAACATGTTATTTTAAGATTTTTTAATGTGTATTTTATTCCATGAAAAGTTATGTATTTATGTGTGTGTGAACAGTGTTCAATTGTCGTTTTGTATGTTTATCATCTCTCATAAATAGCTCAGTGTTTGCTAAGTCGCACTTATATATTTCATATGTTTATATTTGTGCGAGTGAGTTGTAAATAAATGATTCTGTCTGTCTGAAATTATATGAACATTAACATTGTTGACGATTGTTTCCTTAGCTTACGTCCTGTTTAACAGAAATCTTCCTCAAATTTTATTTTCTTTCAGAACCCCAATGTAAGGCTACAGTGTGCCCTATTCCCTGCATAGTAAGGTCCGGGTACATTTTTATTCAACTACATTCCTTTAAAACTTAATAGATAAGAGCAGTTGGTAACTGGATATTCAGGTATTTCTCTTTACGCCCACCAGTCTAGACAGGGCATGGAGAGGGCCCAGACACGGAAGAGGTAAGTAATGGATACTTGAAAATATTTTTCTAAGAAGTTATGATTCAAAATTGTACACAAATGTAGTGGAGAACTTTACAATTTATAAACAAGAAGTAAATCGATAGGAAAGCTTGATTTTGTGAATAACGTTTTCAAAGAAAGAGCATACATGTTTTGCAAAATTTAGGGAAAATCGGACTAAATAAAAGTTGATTTACCAAAATGACCAAAGTGGCAGCCAACATGAAGGTGATTCGTGCGTGGCCATCTCACAACTTCCGGTTTCTAAACAAACGCTTGAAAACCGTCTTTGTCACGTACGACTAGATTTTATTTCCCTTTATTTTTTGCTGCCGAAGATGATACCCATCGAACGCATTTTACGGTACTTGAGACACTGTGTAAATCCTAAACGCATAATGATTATGTTATATATAATTATGTTTTGATAAGTATGTAATTGTTTGTAAAAAATGTAAATGAGACATCAATAATTCGAGGAAAGATTTTTCTACCGAGGATGTATTTATATTCTCAATTGATAAATTCCATCCCTAACCACATGCAAGTATGATAATGGGGCTTTAAACCAAAAATAAATACGACTCTAGCTAGTGCTGAAACTGCTTGAAAGGCATGAGATATCAAAAGCAACATTTGTGCTAAGTCCTTCGCTTTCATTCATCAAATCATGCTCAATGAAGCAAAATATGAAAGCCGTTAATCGTTGATCTGCCATCCCAATTTTCAACAATGAATATATCTTGAATTCTGTTTAGTTTAATCCGTTCAATACAAGAGACACAGAGTATGTTGATAAGATCACATATGTCAAATTTTGAAATCGATGGTATTACATCCGGAACCACTAACCGTTAAAGGTCAATCAGTACAATAGAGCGAAAATACGACCATTCAAAGTCGGGATATTGATCCAAAACCGGACAATGTCGCTCGAGTGGCGCGCGCAAATTCGCCAAACGTAATTTTGAAACCTTGTCATAAGCTGACAGGAAGATATATTCGATTCGATAGTGTTTATTAGATATTGTAGCTAATATGTAGATTAATTGGATGCATAATTTCGAATATTTAACGTAGTGGAGATGTTTTCTTGATTTTGATATAAAATCAATCCTTTTAGAGATATTATGCTAAATGGATATATTTGTAAAATATAATTTTTATAAAAAAACTCTGTGTCACTTTAAGCTCTTGTGTTTGTCAGAGCAGTTAACCATATTTTGTTACAAGGCCATTTTATTGACTTTGTGATTTAACACAATTTGCGGTTTAAAAGCTTATTGTAAAGACTTTTGACTAAAAGAAAGATACTACATGTAAGTGTGATTGTTCCCTTGAAAGAGTGTCATTACATTACGACTATCAGTATTGACATAAATAATCCCAGGATAACGTAAACACAACAAAATAGAACGTATCTTTTGGATATTTGAATGAAATAGTATTCCATAAAGTGGCTAACTGTTGTTTTATCATATCTTACGTTGTACAATATGAATATACTACATTTTCGTCTTTCATATCAGCTATCAGTTATATGCTTTTGGAAAAAAACGCTGGTTACATAAATGCCAGTATATTGTTTTCCATGTAAGATAAATGTGAATGAAACAGAGTGGCAAAGTTTCCTTAGAAGTCAACTCAACTATGTTTGCCTTGTTTGAATCATTTTGTGTTGATGTTTTTGCATGGCGCCTTTGACAACGCGACTCAAAAAATCATAAATTTGCTTTCTCATTAAATAAGCGAGATAAGAGAGCCAAATTGATATTTTTTGGCATATTTATAGACGTTATAACGCGAAGACACATCAATGCAGAAAAGTCAAAGTGGATGTTTTTCATTAACAGTATCTCAAATAAACTTCTGATAAACATTTCCGAAATTCAAACTTAATTTCAAAATAATTATTAACAAAAAAGTACTTGAAAACAGCGATGTAAGCACCCCAACAGTGTTTAGACAACCACAGTACAAAACGTTCCATGCCATCATGGTTAAACTTATGAACAATAATTCTCCAGATACTTTTTTTATCAAACACATTCGAAATCAAATTTACATGGCATACATAATTTATTTATCCTTCGTTTGAAAATACCGAGCGTTTCTTTTGCCAATGAGTTTATTTCACTATTATCTTTGAAATATATTAAAGAGTGATTACAATATTGTTTAATCAATATTGTCAAAGGTAGCTACTAAAAATGTTCAGTTTGGTAATGAAAGCCGTTTTTGAATGCCACTTTTGACCTATCTTAGACCTATCTGGCCACAACCAAGTGAATGCATGACTGCCCGTCACTGGTCACACTCCCTTTTTGGTGACCTCATAAACAGAACCGGCCTCGTTATCTGTACATCTTTCGTAGCAATACCACAGAAGAAACACCAATAATTAGGAATTTTCAGAAAATATTTTCCACTCAGTTAGGGTAATCATTTGACGATGTAACTCTATTAAGCATTTGGTGAAATAAATATATCCACATCAATGGTGATTTAACAATCATTTAGGCAGTATTTCAGTTGAAATAATGATACGTTAATCTGTATGGTCGGTTGGTCTATGATTTATTACGTCACACCCGAGCGAGTTTTATGGCCCCTAACCCAGGTGGGTTTTTTACATCCGACACGCTGTCCTAATGAAAGGCTCATTAAAGGTGTTTATTGGACAAATTAACATTTTTTAAATATAATAGAATGTTAATATTCAATGAGGAGAAGGGTTAAATGTTTATGTTAGCTCCAGACAGCGATTATCCGCTCCGTGAAGTTATAATCGCTGCCTTCAGAAGCTTTCCGAGTGGAAAAGCACTAACACCGCGCATGCAAACAGTGAACGCTGTCACGCTCGAAAGGGTAAACTCCAAACTCGTAGGATTCACATTGCAACTCCCCAAGAAGAGCGTTCGGCAAGCAAATCATTCTGTTATTCTTTGACCAACAATTGCATTTTCAAAACATAAAACATTTTTCGAAAGATTTCTCATGTCCTGAAATATTATATTTAAAACCAGTAACAAAAACTCTTGTCATATTCATACGCTTCTTTCAAAAACTTCATTTTATGGGTGGGACAATCTTTCGAGTGGAGACCTCTATAAAAATACATAACGATATTTTACATACTATTATTTTGTCAGTTCTCAAAACACAACAACATTTGTTCAAGAGCCCCACTACTGTGATTTATCCATATTTGAATATTCTCATTATATATTTGTTTAATGACAGATGCCCGGGATGTGCACGAGGCAAGTAAAACTGCAAGTGGATCTTGTTGAGATGAACACCTAAGGCACGTGAGTATACATGTTAGGTGATGTCATGTATTCATTTAAAATATAAACAATTGATAACAGGTCACACAATTTATCATACACTTGCCAATAAAAATAGAGATTTTGAATTTGTCAAGCACCCTGTATCAGCCCACAGGGCAGATACTCTGTACCAGCCTGTCGTCAAGGGCAAAAACCTGTATCAGACCGTCGTTGAACGCGTTGAACGCGAAAAAATAGATCGAAGTTGCGGGGAATTTAGAGTTGTCTCCCTTTGTACAGCTGACGTTCGAACACGTCAGTCACCGCAAACAAAGTCCAACAAAACTAGTCATTCACTTGCGGATAACGGGATAACGGGATTTGGCAGCTTCATACCTGAAAATGAACTCAAAGTCGCAAGAGGCGTAGGCTTATAGAGAATGTGATATGAAAATGCTCATATAAAAAGCCTTCTATCTTTTCATTGTATGTACAACACGTGTTGCGGTTATCAGTTCAGAGGTAGTTTGTTTAAGATCTCATAACACCTTGATCTCTTGATAGATTAGAGTTACACACCCCTTGTATATATCTGAAAAAGAACAGCGAGAGAAAAAAATGTGGTAATTATATTTACGATCGATATATAAGTGCATGAAGTGTACTCATGTGTACATAAGTGTCCAGGGAACATTTCCAGGGTAAAAATGATTGATATAGCTCTTTATAGACCTCTCCACAGAGCAGTGCGTCATGCCGCTCTCAGTTACCTCCCTTTGGGTGGCGCTAGCATCGTCCGCCATTAAGCGGCTGCAATCTTACGTCGACGTTCTACGTGCTTACAGTTAACGTTTTTATTAATGATATGACTTCTAACCAATTAAAATGATCGTAAGCGGTCATGAACGGTTTGTGTCATCAAGTACCTTTTTTGAATTCATATATTATGTGAAAAGAATCCCCATGCACAGCTAAAAACCCGGCAGAGAGTCACTGTCACTGTTAAATTCTCCCTACTGCATCTATATATAGGTCTAATCATCTCCAAAGAGTTCCTATTATATTTTCTTATTTACGTCTAGCTTAGGTATCACTTGCTGAATTTTACCAATTATGAAGCGGTTTTGACCGAGGTGAGTTTTAGTACAATTGATTGTCAAAATTAAAAAGAATAGATATATAATATTAACATTATACAGAAAGTATAGGTCTAAGCTTTATGTTTTAACACGTAACACTTAAGATAATAAAAACGTGTGCACCATAGTGCCTTGTTTGTTAAAAAAGTAAATTATTATTTTAAAAAACCCTACTTATATGCCTAAGATAAAAAAAATTTATGGTTTTAATTCTCATAGAACTATGAAATCCTCCTAAAATTAAAATAGAAAGCAAGATTTCAATATCCTAAGCTTTGTCATTACAAATTATGTGTTAATACTCAAGAAATGCACACACACTCAAAACACGAAATAAGAGGAATTGTTTGGCCTATATATAATACTTAAATCCTATTTAATTACTTTAATATTACTTTTTATACCTATTTAAGTTATGATGACTGATATCGTAAATGTGATATTTTCAGTATTTTTTGTCGATCAATTGGACTACAAAACAGATTAAATATCGTAATACAAGTCATCATGTCAAGACTCATTTAATTTAGAATGATGATTAAAAGAAATTGAAATGAATGTATAATGTGTAATCGGTACGAATGTCACGCGATTATAAAACGTATTTAGAAGTCATAAATATAATGCCAATACCATGTCAACATGTTCCGAGTTAAAAGAAAATACTAAACTTGCTCTAACGTGTAATTTAAATCTTCAATGAGTAAATCAATCACAAAATCAAATTATCAAAAACAAAAAGAATTATCATTTATTACTTATATTTGAAAACACAGTTACACAGTGTAATGATGTCACACAATTCATGGCACAACAATGCTATGACGACAGAATGCTGGTGATCCTGGGATGACTGCAGACGAGTCTGTGTTTCAAATATGCCTATCATTTGCTAATCATAGATAAAGGATGATTTTATATCATCTTCTAGTATTTGCTACAGAGGTTTTAGTCCTTACTGAAATATTGTAAATCAGAAGACCCAAGGAAGCTATTTTGTATGTGTTTTGTTTTAATTTATCCGTACTCCAAAAATCAATAAACTAGTTTACATAATAACTTTAATGATCACTTTATATTAACTATTTGAGGAGCACTTTAGAAATTGGTAGTATAAGGAAAACAAGGAAATTCTACGTATGAACAACCCCTTTCATTTTTTTATGTATACATGTAGCAATGTTTCGAAAATTTAAATGTTTCCATGCTTTAAAAACCTTTGCCGCAACGTCGCCATTGTCAGAGAAGTTGCTCATCTTAGAATTTCCTTGTGATGAAATCTGAAAAATTTATATCGACAGTTCCATATTGTTTAATATTATAACTCAACAGAGAAACCTGTTGATCTAAATTCATTTAGATTGCTTGTGATATTGCCTGCCTTGGATTGGAATGTTGGCAATTTGAAAGACTTTTATTTAAAAGTAAACACTTAATTCCTTAAAATATTAAAGTTTTACACATATTGTACTTGAAAAAATATCAAGGAAAATTTACGACATTCAGGTAAATTCATTGACATCGAAATCCTAATTTGCTGAATGGCTTTCAACGCCTAGTAAATTGGCCAATTAATCCTATACAAAGCTATAGGCCTACAGTAAATATTGATAGAATGTTATGATATAATCAAGTTTCCTTTAAAAAACGTATGCGTAAGTCTAGAAAATCGAAATATAAACCAGAAAAAAAACCAATCAGACAAGATAAAGTAATATAGTCAACTGAGTTAATTAATTAGATATCTAACGTCATTCATAGGCCCTATATTTCTGCACTTTAATATCGCCGATTTTAACATAAAACCGTAATTACCGGGTCATTTTCATACATTGCTAAGCTTTGAAAAATCTTTACAGAAGTGTTTGATGCTGATGTGACATAAGGATATACTTAAAATGAATTATTAGTTGGAAAGGAAGGTGACGTTAGCTTATGCCGCTTAAGTGGTGACTGGGTACCGTCTTTACGTGTATGTAACGTCAATGCGCAAATCCCGCAGCGTTGCAAATAACACTGACCAGTTAACTTTGCAGCCGCTTAATGGCTGCCACAAAATGGCTGCGCCCATGATATTCGCCGTGGATAGGTCTATAGAGCGAGGATTGGGACATTTTCTCAGCCGAAGACAGATCGGCCACGTCGACGCATACACAACATTCAGTAGTAGATCGGACACGCCACACAGGATAAGTCTATGTTCAGTTTTGCTATCTGTTCACATTATCCTGTCTTTCTCAATTGTGAGTTATGTTGAACACTTTTCCGATACTACACTGCCTGCAGATGAGAAAAATTGTGTTTGTTTACATTTGTGTGTAAAGAGTGACGTCACGGATGGATCGATATTACTCAGTGCAATGACTACCCGTCCTAGGTTAGTCTCTCTCACACCCGTCGTACTTATCCCATCTAGAATTCTCCTCGCGGGGGATATTAAATCAAACCCTGGCCCAGTTTCGGAATTGGAAGAGGTAAAAAATGCTATTATAAATCAACTGAGAGAAACTGAACAACGTCTATCAAGTGACATAAATTCAATAAAAGAAGAAATCAAAACCATGAAATCCGACATCATACAGCTAACAGTTGAATTTGATTCAAACAAACACGAGCAAGAAATAATTAAACTAGACATCGATGCTGTAAACGAAAAACAGAATGAGATTGAGAAGTACCTAGATGATGTTGACTCTAGACTCGAGGAACAGGAGCAGCGCAGTAGGCGTAACAACCTAGTACTGTATGGTGTACCCGGAACTGGAGAGAAAGATACGTACACAGAAACTAAAACTAAGGTTTTGTCCGTTTTGAATAGGGCTCGTGAAGTTAAAGGTCTGCCATTATCAGTGCCGCGGGATATTGAACGAGCACATCGCCTTCCCTCAAAATATAAGTCTGGTCCCTCCAAACCAACTATCGTGCGCATGGCGCACTGGGAGGACAAATGGCACTCCGTCAAAATGAGGAGTGTCTTAAAAGACCAAGGAGTGGGAATCGCCAATGATCTAACAAACTTTCAGCGAAATGAACTCTATCGTCATCGCATCGACAACCCTACTCTACGTTTTTACTACAAAGGTAGTAAACTGATGCACACCGCTAAGGAAGACACTGGGAGATCAACGACTGAGATACCACTGAGAGACCCACCCACGGGACGACGAGACTCATCCCCTCACCCAGCGGGAGATGCCTCGGCGGAGAGAGACTACCAGACGACACGCAACTCTAGTGATCAACATCGTAGGACTTCACGTCATGCCAGGGACGAGTCTAGACGAGACCCACCTCCACGTCGGACCAGGGCGTGGTACCCGGGGCTCTCGCCGGGGTCTCAGGTCTGCGTCACGCCAGTCTCCGAGACTACAGTCTCCCTAGCGATGGGGCCAGGGCCAGGACCGACGCTACATATCACGTCAGTACATATCATCTACATCTTCGAGGTTAACTGAAAGTGCTGAATTTCTATTTTGGAACATTTCCGGATTTATTAACAAACTTCCTGACATTGATTTCATTAATTATGTTAAGCGTTTTGACGTTATTGGACTAACAGAAACATGGTGTTATGACGAGGATTTTGAAAATATTTTTCCTGAATTTAAGCGTGTAACAAAGAATGCTGATAAAATATCAACCCATGGTAGACTTTCCGGCGGGATAACAGTGTTGATTCGGAATCAATACTTTAGTTACGTCAAGTGGTCTAAAATAACACCAAATTCTGTATTTATTCTGTTTGACAAAACGCTGTTTGGATTAGAATATGATGTTTTATATGCATGTGCTTATATTCAACCGGAAAATTCTACATGGTATGATAAGTTGTCTACAGAGTCTAAAAATGGAATAATATTATTTCAAAAGTCGCTTTTAGAAATTGTATCAAGTTTTCCCAATGTTTACGTACTCTGCGGGGGTGATTTTAATGCCAGAACTGGGACAAATCCAGAATTTGTTGAAGATGACTTATTCGAATTCACTAATAACATGATTTTTCTTGTTTAGATTTCTTATTAGACTATTTTAATCTTAGCCGTTTTTCCGCTGACAGAGTCGTTAACAACTTTGGGCAAACTTTACTTGATTTATGTTCTGTGTTTAATATCCATATTTTAAATGGGCGGTGCGGATCTGACTCGCAGATAAGGGATTTTACATTTATTGGCAACAACGGCACAAGTGTTGTTGACTACATTATTTCTTCTGCATATTTATTTGACTATGTAAATGAGTTTTCAATTGCATCACGATCAGAATCATCACATCTCCCATTAACTCTAAAATTAAGAGCCCGCCATGATCGTTTAGATCAAGAAAAAAATGATGATTGTGAACGATTCAAGTTTGTTTGGGATAGTAACAAACTAGAAACTTTCCGGCAGAACATTCTATCAGATCAAGTACAGGAATTATTAGATAAGTCTGTGGAATGCGCTTTGACATGTATTGATTCGAGTATAGATTTTATTGTAAAAGCTCTTTCTCTTGCGGCATCTGATATGAAAAAAAGGTGTACTAATAAGAAATTTGATGTTAATAATTGGCACGATGATGAATGCAAAAAATTAAAATCTATACGTTGTAGGGCATTAAACAAGTTTCGTAAACACAAAGATCAACATTTGTTGGACCAGTATAATATTTCAAGAAATAAATTTAAATACAGCGCACTTTGTAAAAAGAAACGAACTGACTACTATAAGCTAAAGCAGTATAAGATTGAAGAGAGCATCGATAACTCCAAATCTTTTTGGCACGAATTAAAATGTTTGAATGGTAGGAAGATAGCAAAGAACAATATACCTACTAGAGACTGGTGCGAGCACTTTAGAACTTTGTTTGAAAATAATGATGAACCTATTGAGGAAAATGAAAATCCAAGTGATGCATCTTATTCAACAGCAGATCCAAACCACGACCTCACACAGGAGATTCTTGATTCCCCGATTACTAGCTATAGAGAAGAAATATAAGATGGCATAAATAACCTAAACTTAGTAAATCTCCAGGCATAGATAAGTTATTACCCGAATTTTTTAGGTATTCTGCGGATTTGTTGGTACCATATCTTGAACTCACGTTTAATTTAATATTGGAAAGGGGCTCATTTCCTCACACGTGGTCAGTCGGAATTATAGTACCCTTACACAAGCAAGGAGATTTAAACAATGTGGAGAATTATCGAGGCATCACTCTTTTGAGTACATTTAGCAAAGAATTCACTGCAATTATCAATAAAAGATTGATTTTCTGGGGCGAAACTATGGATAAAATAAGTGAATCACTGGCAGGATTTCGGCAAGGATATACTACAGTTGATAATATGTTTATTCTTCAGAGTGTTATACAAAAGTATCTAAATTCTAAGGGGGTAAATTTTACGCGTTGTTTGTGGATGTCTCTAAAGCCTTTGATTCTGTATAGAGACATAAGCTATGGGATTTATTCAGAACCAGTGGTCTAAGCACTAAAATGTCAAATATTAAATAGCATATACGAAAATGTGAAAGCTTCTGTTAGAAATAATAATGAAATGTCGGAATATTTTGATGTACGAATCGGTGTTAGACAAGGCTGTGTACTTAGTCCTTTTTTGTTTTCTTTCTTTATCAATGAATTAGCAATACAAATAGAAAATAACTGCACAAATGGTATCCAGCTGCATCCGGATGTGTTACAAATTTTTCTTTTACTGTTTGCAGATGATATTGCTCTTATTTCAAGTACTATTGGCGGTCTTCAGAAGCAAATAACCGAACTAGAAAGTTACTGTGAACGATCGAAACTAAATGTAAATATGAAGAAAACAAAAATAATTACTTTTAAAAAAGGCGGTAAATTGTCCCGACATGAAAAATGGTACTTTAAAGGAAAACTTATAGAATCAACAACCTCATACAAGTACCTAGGTGTTTATTTTACAAACCATCTTTCTTGGTCAACCCATGCAAAATATGCATCTATCCAAGCACGAAAAGTATTTTTAGGTATTTTGAGAAATTTAAGAATACTAGGAGAGTTGAACATATCTTCTTATTTTAGAATATTTGATGTAAAAATTAGCCCAATTTTATTATACGGTGCAGAAATTTGGGGATACCAGTATTTTGATCAAATAGAAAGAGTTCATCTATTAGCATGTAAGAAGTTTCTTGGAGTAAAAATAAACACACCAAATACAATGATATATTGGGAATGTGGGAGGTTCCCGCTTGTTATAGATGCTCAAGTTAAAATGATAAAATATTGGCTGAGACTTTTATGCATGCCCTCTTACCGTTTACCAAAAAAATGTTATGAAATGATGATCTTATATGACCAAAATGGACAAAAAAACTGGATAACAGATTTAAAGAAGCTATTAGTCACAACTGGTTTCAACCACGTATGGCTAGAACAAAATGTTGAGTTTCCAATAAGGTTCTTAAATTCTTTTACGCAAAGACTTAAGGAAATCTACCAACAAAAATGGCTTACCAACTTTCATCTATCCACAAAATGTAACTATTATTCAGCTTTTAAACACTACATCTATACTGAGCATTATTTATCATGTGTTACTATAAGAAAATTCAGAGTAAGTCTAGCACGCTTCAGATGTTCCTCGCATGATTTATGGATTGAAAAGGGCAGATTTCTTAACATGAAAAGAGAAGTGAGACTATGTAAATCGTGCAATAATAACCTCTTGGAAGATGTGTACCATTTTTTGCTTGTGTGTCCTTTTTATAATGAACTACGTAAAAAATACCTTAAAGACTTCTATTATGTCCATCCATCTAAAGATAAATTATCGTACTTATTAAACTGTAAAAAATTGGTAGAAATACAAAATCTTGCAATGTTTTTATACCACGCATTTAAAATCAGGAGACAGTAGTAACACTGAATCACATTTAAACCTAAATTAAGTGCCATTATGTATATTTTGCTTATGTAATCGCAAAATTACAATCCAATATATCTGCCCTATTGGTGACCTTTCTTGCATATTGGTGTCTTTATCCTGCATAGTGGCGTCCTAGTTTTGAATATTGGTGTCCTAGTTTTGCATATTGGCGTTCTGGTTTTCCATATTGGCGGCATGTGTAAACGTGCCCAACACTTGCACGTGCGATACTGTGATACAAAAGATTACAACAAAAACAATGTAAATGGATTTTATTGTATTTTCGAAAAAAATGATAATGTGTTGTTCCCAAATGGGAAGAATCTTGGTGTTAACTTTGGTACATGTTGAGAATTAGTTGAACAGCTCTGAGACGGTGAGATGCTGGTGAAGTCTGTCCTCTTTGCGAATCCATGTAAAACTGAGCATTGGGGAATCTCTCAAATCTGAAATGAAATAAAAACGTTTTAAAATGTTGTTTAACCTACCAAACAGTAATATATACACAGCTGTACGATAACGTTATTTTTGCGTAGATACATTTATCGTAAGATTGCTTTGGAACTGGAGTTTGTTCTGAGACTATATTGTTACAAATTTCCTTAACTGTTGTTGCCGTGTCGTTTTTTTAAAGTTAAAATGACATTGGTATGTTGTTTGAAACATATATGTATACGTTATTTTTTTTCTTATCTTATTTCACTAATTGCTGACTGTTGCTGCAAACGATTCTAATGCTAATCGGTATAGTATAGAAAACCGTAGAGGATGGTTCAAAATGACTTTCATTAATAACATTTATTAACGGGTACATTCAATGTAAAAAGCCTTCATGTTTTGACAATGTTGCTAACAATCTTTAAATAACATCCGATGGATATTTACTTAGAAATCGCATGGCTAAATTACATTTTTTACAAGCTGGAATTACTTTTAATTCCGTGTGTTTCAAACCAGTTTTTAGATATAATATAGGCAATGAACTCGGGCTGTAGCATGTTCGTAGGAAAATGAAGAGATTTAGTGGAAAAAGAAAGGAACGAAAATGAATATTACACAACATATACTTGCAATGTATTTGTTTTTACATACAGCAGTTACGAAACGAACTAAACCTTTAGCTAAGTTATTTGAATCTTTTCCCTACCAAAATGATGTTCATAAATGCACTGAAATTGCCGCATTCAGTTTTCGCGCAAAATGTCGAGTCTGGTTGACCTTTTGAAGATTATAAATTCTTTATAAACGTAATTATATAAAAGGGGAAACGATAAGATAATTCTTTGAAAACGTTCTTCAACGTATAAAACGAGCAATGCAATAAATGCTGTATCGAATGTTAACATGATATTTAAGCGAGAAATATCATAAAGCTTACCTGAGTGATTCCATCTGTTGTTCCATACGTCATACACGATGCCCAATGAGTGACAGGAAATGCAAGCAAAATGCGAGTATTTATACCTGTCCAATACTCCTTGAGCTCATGGACCTCGTGCACTTGTAACGATGCACGCGCTTCATCATGCAGCCATCAGATGCAGGACGCCAATATTGGAACATGCGGTAATCACAAAACTAGCACGCCAATATGTACGAATTAAGGTTTAAGTGGAATAAACTCCTCAAACTCGGCAATATTTGCGGGTCAGGTATCATCGTCGGCCTAACGGCCTCCGACGATACCTGACCCGCAAATATTGCCGAGTTTTCGGAGTTTATTCCTTACATAATTATGCTTTTGGTGTAAAACAGATTTATATGATTGTATATTGAACTATGTAATACTATACAATGTACTATAGGCCTGAGGCCTCTGAGTATTGAAATAAAGATTGATTGATATCTGACCTCTCGGTTCGATACGGTGAAAACTCGGCTACCCATCGCCACCTTCACCGCATATATCACCTCGAAAAATTAACCCTTTAGAAATAGTTTGCATTTGCACCTTTGCAGTAAAATATACTATGTTTTTAATTCGACATGCCATTCTAAAGAATATCAAAAGCCGCTGGAACGTTAAGGAAAGAAATCAAAACACCATTTGTTTTCATTCACGGTCATTTTCATATTATATGTTCATACTGCTTTCAAAACATATCATTGTTCAATCTACAGATATGACCCTCTGAGTCAAGGGACTCGCTACCAAAATGCCTTGTCCAAGCTGTCCAAGCTGTCCAAGCTGATTTACATGAGTCCTTTAATAAGTAAGCACATGGTATCACAAAAAAAACAATGCATCCCAGGACTCACAGCTTAAATTTCTATGAGTCCTTTCTAAATTTCATGAGTATTTGAAGCAGGACTCGCAGGTAAATTTATGCCTGTTCTTTCTCCTTGAAACATGTCACATGAAACAATCATTTCCATCAAAACTCTCGAACACTCAATTATCCCGTTGTTCAAGATATCACTCACACGAGTCAGCAAATAGCACTCAGTGTTCATGTCTGCTGTTCAACCAATATTCTAAGAAGTCAGTTGTCCGTATTGTTTAATATCAAGCTAGGTGCCATCAAATATTCAAAGCTCTACATAAATGAC
Source organism: Steromphala cineraria (assembly GCA_916613615.1). Classification (NCBI taxonomy): domain Eukaryota; kingdom Metazoa; phylum Mollusca; class Gastropoda; order Trochida; family Trochidae; genus Steromphala; species Steromphala cineraria. The sequence goes on along the minus strand of OU744723.1, from coordinate 67,701,766 downwards.
AACTTTTAAATATATGTGCTAGGTATCCAGAATAATAAATACCCACTGGCAATTTGAATAACAAACAAAAAATTATTTATACCAAAATGTTGATTTAACCAGGTCCAACGCTGAGGTCCATAACATCCCAGACAAAGAAAGGAGCACAGAAAGCAGATCCTAGACACGGAAAGCAGGTCCTAGACACAGAAAGCAGATCCTAGACAGAGAAAGCAGATCCTAGACACAGAAAGCAGATCCTAGACAGAGAAAGCAGATCCTAGACACAGAAAGCAGATCCTAGACACGGAAAGCAGATCCTAGACACAGGAAGCAGATCCTAGACACAGAAAGCAGATCCTAGACACGGAAAGCAGATCCTAGACACAGAAAGCAGATCCAAGACACGGAAAGCAGATCCTAGACACGGAAAGCAGATCCTAGACACAGAAAGCAGATCCTAGACACAGGAAGCAGATCCTAGACACAGAAAGCAGATCCTAGACACAGAAAGCAGATCCTAGACACGGAAAGCAGATCCTAGACACAGGAAGCATATCCTAGACACAGAAAGCAGATCCTAGACACAGATCCTAGACGCAGAAAGCAGATCCTAGACACAGATCCTAGACACAGAAAGCAGATCCTAGACACAGAAAGCAGATCCTAGACACGGAAAGCAGATCCTAGACACAGATCCTAGACACAGAAAGCAGATCCTAGACACGGAAATCAGATCCTAGACACAGAAAGCAGATCCTATAAACAGAAAGCAGATCCAAGACACGGAAATCAGATCCTAGACACGGAAAGCAGATCCTAGAGACAGAAAGCAGATCCTAGACACAGAAAGCAGATCCTAGACACAGAAAGCAGATCCTAGACACAGAAAGCAGATCCTAGACACAGAAAGCAGATCCAAGACACGGAAATCAGATCCTAGACACAGAAAGCAGATCCTAGACACAGAAAGCAGATCCTAGACACAGAAAGCAGATCCAAGACACAGAAAGCAGATCCAAGACACGGAAATCAGATCCAAGACACAGAAAGCAGATCCAAGACACGGAAATCAGATCCTAGACACAGAAAGCAGATCCTAGAGACAGAAAGCAGATCCTAGACACAGAAAGCAGATCCAAGACACAGAAAGCAGATCCTAGAGACAGAAAGCAGATCCTAGAGACAGAAAGCAGATCCTAGGCACAGAAAGCAGATCCTAGACACAGAAAGCAGATCCTAGACACAGAAAGCAGATCCTAGACACAGAAAGCAGATCCTAGACACAGAAAGCAGATCCTAGACACAGAAAGCAAATCCAAGACACGGAAATCAGATCCTAGAGACAGAAAGCAGATCCTAGACACAGAAAGCAGATCCAAGACACAGAAAGCAGATCCTAGACACAGAAAGCAGATCCAAGACACAGAAAGCAGATCCTAGACACAGAAAGCAGATCCAAGACACGGAAATCAGATCCAAGACACAGAAAGCAGATCCTAGACACGGAAAGCAGATCCTAGACACGGAAAGCAGATCATAGACACAGAAAGCAGATCCTAGACACAGAAAGCAGATCCTAGACACAGAAAGCAGATCCTAAACACAGAAAGCAGATCCTAGACACAGAGAGCAGAACCTAGACACAGAAAGCAGATCCTAGACACGGAAAGCAGATCATAGACACAGAAAGCAGATCCTAGACACAGAAAGCAGATCCAAGACACAGAAAGCAGATCCAAGACACGGAAATCAGATCCAAGACACAGAAAGCAGATCCAAGACACGGAAATCAGATCCTAGACACAGAAAGCAGATCCTAGAGACAGAAAGCAGATCCTAGACACAGAAAGCAGATCCTAGAGACAGAAAGCAGATCCTAGACACGGAAATCAGATCCTAGAGACAGAAAGCAGATCCTAGAGACAGAAAGCAGATCCTAGACACAGAAAGCAGATCCTAGACACAGAAAGCAGATCCTAGAGACAGAAAGCAGATCCTAGACACGGAAATCAGATCCTAGACACATAAAGCAGATCCTAGAGACAGAAAGCAGATCCATGACACGGAAATCAGATCCTAGACACAGAAAGCAGATCCTAGACACAGAAAGCAGATCCTAGACACAGAAAGCAGATCCTAGACACAGAAAGCAGATCCTAGACACGGAAATCAGATCCTAGACACAGGAAGCAGATCCTAGACACAGAAAGCAGATCCAAGACACGGAAATCAGATCCTAGACACGGAAATCAGATTCTAGACACAGAAAGCAGATCCTAGACACAGGAAGCAGATCCTAGACACAGAAAGCAGATCCTAGACACAGAAAGCAGATCCTAGACACAGAAAGCAGATCCTAGACACAGAAAGCAGATCCTAGACACGGAAATCAGATCCTAGACACAGGAAGCAGATCCTAGACACAGATCCTAGACGCAGAAAGCAGATCATAGACACAGAAAGCAGATCCTAGACACAGAAAGCAGATCCTAGACACAGGAAGCAGATCCTAGACACAGAAAGCAGATCCTAGACACAGAAAGCAGATCCTAGACACATGAAGCAGATCCTAGACACAGGAAGCAGATCCTAGACACGGAAATCAGATTCTAGACACAGAAAGCAGATCCTAGACACATGAAGCAGATCCTAGACACAGGAAGCAGATCCTAGACACAGAAAGCAGATCCTAAACACAGAAAGCAGATCCTAGACACATAACATTCTAATGGAGGAAAGCACTCTGATACTACGCCCAAAGAGAAGCCAGTTTGCTGTGTCCTTACAAGACCAGTGGTTACTTTTAGGGAAAAGTATATAGTCAAACTGGAGGATTTGGAGATGGATCCAACAAGAGGGTGAGTGCAGGTGTTGGATGTCAGGATCGCATTCATGTAGCAACTTTCTCTCCAGGTTTTGTATGAAGACAAGTTCCTTAGCTGAAACTAGTTGGGAACTGACACAGACACTGGTGATAAACAGAGAATCTCACCCAAGTGTCTTCTGATATCAAATATTCAAACACAAGTTGATAAAGGTAACAAATATCCGAGGCTTATCATCCAAAATCACATGTGCATGAAAATGTACACCTTTTAATACTGCATAGCTCTGAAACTCATTGACGTCATAGCACTGTGACGTCATGGTGTTCGTCATTGTGTTTATGATGTCATAGCATTGTGACGTCATTTCTGATTATGCAAAACGTTTGTGATGTCATATCCTTATTGTTGGCAGGGCATTCTTCAAAATCTACTGTCAAATCTACTGTCCTAGGAGATATCGCATGATCTTCCACAGGCGATATCTCCTGTGGAACACAGTTTTGGATGATAAATCACCTTCTATCTTCATCAATCTGAAGAAATTTATTTAGAATTATTGTTCATTTATCAAATTTCCTAAACTGTATTTCAGCTTTATAGATCAGTGAATTATTATTGGAGGATGAATGTAAAGGTTAATTGTAAAGTATACAAGAAAGAAAACGCATGGTTGAACTTTCACTATATATTTGATTTATTACTGTTTCATTTAGCTTCAATATATTATCTTTCAATTGGAACCATTTATTTTCATTTTCGTGACATCAACGGTATACATTGTTTATTAACTATGGCAATAACGTTATTGACTTGGTACATGTTTCATTTTATCGTCGGCCACTGATGTTGGGACTTGTCAGGAGGCACACTTGTTTGGCCCAGGTTACTGGTTGGTTCAGTGTCCAAGACTGGGTTTGAGTCTCTCCATTTCTCGGTCGGCCTGCCTCTGGACTCCCTGAAGTTTCGCAATGGTCTCCCCTCACTTTGTGAAAGTCTCCCTCACTTTGTGAAAGTCTCCCTCACTTTGTGAAAGTCTTCCCCTTTTAACGTCGCTCAATACAACGTGTTGTCTACGTTGTGCTAACCAAGCTGCTGAGAAGACACTTTCACCGTGGTCCACGTTTTGCTGATCAAACGTTTTCCTTTGACCCGTGTCGTCTTTAACATAAACATCTCCAATTATGATAGCAACTAATGAATATGATAATAAGTAATGAATCAAAGAATGACCATTGTACTGGCCATGTCACTTTGGTCTTGACCTACTTGTCTCCTCATAATATAATACTCTATGAAGAACATCATTATGTTACACATGCTACTGCCCCTTTAAGGATTTTGAAAAACAAGCCTTCCAAAAACATCTCCTTAACTAAACGAGACAGGATAGTGGAAATGGCCCTTTGGCTTGTTTTAAACCGACTTATAGACACAATGCGTGAACAAATCAATTGCTATCAAGGTTGTTTATATTGATAACATCTCTCATTTACCTTATTCATAAATTTCATAATTTTTTAAGTCCAATTCAAAAGATTATGACCACAAATAAAATTGAAAACGTTGTTTTGAGACCCCTCGTGTATTTGATCAGTCTTACATTTATAAGTATCATACGTTGATGTTTGAAATAGTGAGAACTTTTTCACAAGGGTTCGTGGTCAAATTTCATGTACTACAGGATTTTGTTTTGTACCCTTTTGAACATTTGGTATAGTTTCTTTTGCCCTTGTGTATGTGCATCAGAGTCCAACTTGTATCAAGGGCAAGGCTGGCTGTTGGTTCTTACGACTTAATTTCCATTGTCAGTGATGTGAAGATTGTGATATTGTGGTTTTGTTTAACCCTAGATATATATATATATAGATATGTAGTGGCTCGCTCTGGTCTTACTGTGACAGGTTACTGACGGCGTAACCGCAGCTATAGATGTGCCTATGAGATGATATCGATATTAAGTGTGGAGTATAGTAGCCAAACATCCTCCCCTTCTTCCAGGTTCAGTTTCAGTTTAGTTAGTATTTTGGGGGCATGGATTTGGTTCAAAGGAGACAAGTGGCAGCGTGACCGCATCTATGTGGCTTTGAGGGGGGTATCGATATTGAGTGTGGAGTAGTCAAACATCAAATTAAGTCTACGCGAATATGCCTTTATGATAATATATGAGTGCAATAAAACATAATTAATTGTTGAAAAGTCCGTTCACTCAGAAAACATGTAATAGTGACATAGCACAAAGGCAAACAGTCACATCCGAAAATAAAAAAAGAGGATAACTTCTATACGAAAGACAATCAAAGTTTAATAGATAGTAACTCCTGTATTGCAATATGTACTTTCGATCAAACGTTTTCTTCATCGTTACATCAGCTTCTGAAAGGGCCACCAAACAAGCTAATATCTTGAATGAAAGTTTTTAAGTCTTACAAGCCATGAATTTGTAAGTCATTGCCTACATAAACAAGATCGTGTTATAAAACGCTGTTGTAAACAATTTAAACATGATGCTAGAATATGACATTCTTCTAACAAAATTCCTTGCTTCGTGAAGTGATATCCATGTCATGTAAGCATGTCACTGATAATGCCGACACATAGAGGATATTTATCAACTTATGAAAGGTCCACCAACGAAGCTACATGTACTATATTGAATAAAAGTTTGTAACTCTTACAGGCCATGAACATATTATAACTGATTGTTTTAACAAGCCTACATAACTAAGATGGTGTTATAAAACGTAGTTGGAATAAAAATAAAACATGACAGATATTACAATATGACATTCTTCCACACAAACCTTGCTTCCTGAAGTGATATCCATTCATGTAAGCATATCACTGATAACGCCGACACATAGAATATATGTTTTCTTACTACATGTTTATCTCATCGTGTGAGGTTTGAACACTTATATTTTCACGAATGGTTCACATATGCTATTCATTATATAATGGACTCCTTACAAGTACACACATAAGAATGAGTGTCTCGTCAAAGAGCATGTCGCATCAGCAACAGTGTGACGTCATTTGAGCATTCGTTATGACTGACCATTGTTTTATGTCGTCGTACTTTTGATTGGACGTCACTGGCGTGGTGATACACTATATATATGATGCAGCATCTAGTCAATACTCTAGTCTCCATGGGCTCCCATTGAGGGATCTGTAACAGCATCTGCCTTTCATTCAGTTTGCCATATCTGATCCAATCTTATAATGAAGTTTAGTTGCTTGCCTTGGTCGTTGAATTGGCAACTCAGAATATGATAGAATATGGTAGATATTTAGGTCTTAAAAAGGAGGATCGTCTTTGCTCGCTTTGTATTGTACCTCATATCGAAAACGAGTATCACTTCTGTTTAGAATGCCCTTTTTACCAGAAATTGAGATGTGATATTCTTCCTAAATGTTACCATTTATATCCATCAGAAATAAAACTAGCCCAATCATTTGCATCACAAAATACTTTTGTCATAAATTCCCTCGCAAAATACATTTATTTGGCATTCAAACAAAGAAATAGATGTCTAAACTGTGTAACGACTACCAATTTATAGTGATGTATATAATATGTATAATGGTGCTCATGTATGTTTACAATATGTGTACAATCTGATGTATAATACTGAAATAAACACTCTCTCACTCAGGGGGCAACAAATATCTAAATATCTGCAGTCAGATGAGGTTGCTGCATCCCGTCACACATTCTGATCAGTCTCTTTGACTCAATTATCTGTGACACAAACCATCATGAGAGTCCGTTTCACCTTCCCTCTCCGGGCGGCATCTGTAACACAAGCATCCCCTTCTTCCCAAGGGGTCAGTGTCGACCGAATCTGTCGCGTGTGACATATAAGGGCTTGTTGTTTTACTTTAGTTAGTATTTTGGGGGCATGGAGTTGGTTCAAAGGAGACAAGTATCCAATGTCATTGTTTTTGTGACGTTTTTGCAGTTTCAAGATCATATCATTGAGACTCTTATTCGCTTTGAGTTTGGTACACTTGTTGTGGATTCATTCCTTCCTATGATGTGATAGCTGTCCTAGCTATGAAAACTGTAGATAAAGCCCTTTTCTTAGTTTGGAAACTCATCTTAAGATGGGATAGATAGAGCAAAATATTTGAATTTTTTATGATTTAACTTGGAACAAAGAATAAAATAAATAATAAAAAGAATGAGATGGAAAAGTGATTTTTATAGAAAAAAAATATAAAAAATGAGATGGAAAAGTGACTTTTATAGAAAAAAAATTGATTAATGACATAATTTGATGACATATTTACTTTGATGAAAAAATAACTTAATGAACTGTCATTTTCGATGAGGAAACGTTACATTCAGCCATGGAAACAACGGATAGCCGTTCATGGAATAAGTGAGAATAGGCTGAGTGCCTGGTTTACAATCTATGGCATGAGAAACTATCCCATTTTCTGTGCCTGTTTCGTGAAATTCTACTTAACTTGACGGTTTTAATAAATTTATTATAATGTAGGGGTCATGGAATAATTGAAAAGCATGAAAGCATGCTATTGAACAAACCTTTGCGTCAGTCAACCAGGAAGCTATTTCATTGGTGAAAGCCTTTTGTAAACTGCACAATCAACAAGGATGTGTTTACATCAAACCAACCAGCCTGAACGTGGGTAAATCTATTTATAAATGTGAATATATTTATTGCATGAAGACTTTGAGTAAACTGCGCAATAACCATGAATGTTTGACATCAAACCATCCAACCTTTAGGCCTAGAAAAAAGTAACTTGTTTCTGGTTTCCATCCTCGTCAGTTTCAAACTCTCCCATCAAGTCTTTTTTCAAGATGTTGACAAGGGAAAATGGAAATTTAGTCCCGTGGATAAAAAAAAAGATTGAAACACAGGCTCTTAAAATGTTACTCTTGACCGTGAGTGCCTCAAAGAGGCAGTGAAAAGGTTATTCAAAGGTTACATTTATTAATTTTTTTCTTCATGTTCAAGAATAAAAAAGAAAATTGAAATAAAAATGGTGCCTGAATGTAAAGACCAGAACCTTTTTTATTTTTGGCCTAAAGAGAAAAGAATTATTCAATTTTATAAAATTCCTTCTTATAGTTTATTGGATTGTTGCATTTAGCCAGGCATGACTTTCGTATATATTCGGCTTGAATAGATTGTGTTCATTTGTAACGCCCCTGACACACCAGATATGCGTTCTCACCTCGTCTATTTAGAGTTTTGAAAAATGAAAGAAATTCAATCAAATCATCGAGGCTTGTTCATAACAAATTCAGTGGTTCGCAGATCAAATGGTTCCTTTATAGTTTCCTCTGGGTCACACACACGTTCTACCAGGTCCAACTGCGTTTAGTGGTAATTTGCTACAGGAGGAACGCCTGAAGAACGCTGTCTGACAGGGGTGTACTTCAATGGAAGTATAAAGGTGATACTGGTTTAAACATAATATCATAAAAAAAGAAAATGTATGCAAACAAGCACAAGCTTATATCAATGCCTCTCCCTAACATAAACAATTGTAAGTATACTAAGAAAGTGATTTATCCAGAGTAAGGATAGACACCAGTGAGAGAAACTGAGAGGCTTTTAGAAGTTAGAACTAAAAACGGACAAGGAGTTTTTTGGAGTCTTTATTATGAGAACTAGCCAGAAAGGACAACCATATTCACGTACATGTAAACTGTGTTTGAAAAAGGATACTATTGGTAGATAAACCTGGTGTGTTTGAAAATCAGAGACATGTTATATGCTGGATTGATAGAAAGTAAACTATTATTTGAAACCGAACGCGCAGCCGTTAGCATTGCATCGATTGATTCATTTGTTAAAACTCATTTGTACGTACAATTACCAGGTAATGTGTCATCATATACATCTATCAAGACAAGAGTATTACTTGGATGAACACCTTCTTTAATCGTCCATATGGTATAGATTCAATGAAACAATGAGGAGTGCAGCAATTTATACAGTTGGTGTGATAAGGAGAAAACAAAAACAGTAACAACTGAATTAGGTAACAAATACTTCAAAGGATACATTATAAGAAGCTAAGAAAACATTAAATGAGACAAGTTTTTGGGTGTGTTCATTCGGCAAAGATGAGTTGGAGGGATTAGCGAAGCCAGTTGAGTTGATACCTTATGGGCGGATAAGTTGATGTAAAGAAATAGCTTTGATCACTGTTCACAGATGGCCGGAAAGGGAGAGTCTATAAAGCTTCAGTTTAACGGCGTTGAGTGTAATCGTGTTTGTGTTTGTGAGTGTCTTGACAGTGTCCAAGTTGATGTAGTGTTATTGGAACTTGGTGATGTGTTCCGAAATACAATGTAGCTTATTTAGCGTCTGTTTTTGTGGTAGATGTCTTATGTTCTTTGATGCGAATGTTAAGTGGCCTTGATTTTTCCCCTGATGTGGTTGCTGCCGGAGTCGCAGCTAATGTTGTAGACCACTCCTTTAAGCTGCTGATGTTTTGTTGCATGTTTTCTACCGTTAGCCCTAATGATGGTTTTGACAAGAGTGGCCGTGGAGAAGAAGCTGTCTATACCAGTAGTTATAGGGAGACACTATGCGGGACAATGGAATTTAATTACCCTATTGTCCCGCATAGTGCATAGGCCAAAACCCTGACCATAAGGTGACCCCCTGGTGTGATCTCTTTGTGACCTTTAACAATGGGGTATTAAGTGGTCTATTGTCCCGCAAACTTGCATACTTCACAACCTTGACCAAAGGGGGGACCCCCCTGTCATGATCTCTTTAACTATTAACAATGAGGAAATTAAATGGTCTATTGTCCCGCAAACTTGCATACCTCACAACCTTGACCAAAGGTGGGACCCCCTGTCGTGATCTTGTGTTCATCAAACATTATGACTATGCAAACAACAGTGCTCACAGTGTTGTAAAGTTACTAGTGTATAACCTGTTTGTGTTTCCTTATGTCTTTATGTTCACTTGACCCACTACAATTTATGTTAGAAATATCTATACATTACAAATGTTTAAGCAAAACAAAACACACCATATACAACATAAGATAATTGTTTTATTCACATTTATCATCATCAATAATAAGTGGTTCCTGAGAGGATGTTTCAATGGGTTGTCCATGGACCTCCCACTCAATCCCAGGCCCTTCATCTTTTTCCTCTCGTTTCTCTCCCTCCTCTCCCTTCTCTCCCTCCTCTCCCTCCTCTCCCTTCTCTCCCTTCTCTCCATCCTCTCCCTCCTCTCCTTCATCTTCTGTTTCAGAAAATAACCGCTTCAACTTTAATCGTCTGTAATTACCAGATGACATGCAGAGTCTCTCTGTTTGTGTGCCCCTGGTAATAAACACTTTTGGACTTTCTATATCGGTTGATATTGATGGAGTGGTTGTTACGGCAGTGGACGGGTCGGTCATAGTGGTAGTTGCAGCAGTGGTCGGGGTGATCGTAGTGGTAGCTGCAGCAGTGGTCGGGGTGGTCGAAACGGTAGCTGCAGCAGTGGTCGGGGTGGTCGAAACGGTAGCTGCAGCAGTGGTCGGACTCATCGTAGTGGTAGTTGCGGCAGAGGTCGGGGTTGATGTGATGGTAGCCGCGGCCGAGGGAGGTGTTGTGACAGGGGCAGCAGACAGAGGTCTACCTGTCCGGATGGGACAGAAGTAGGAAGAGTGATTAACATCACTACACAATCGACAGGGTTTGGTACATGACCCTGAGAAGTGTCCTCCTTCATAACAATTGTAGCATATGATACCCCCCTGCAATGGTGTTGGGGGTGTCACTGCTGGCTTCATGGGTGTAGTCATGATGTTCCACTGCAATGGTGTTGGGGGTGTCACTGCTGGCTTCATGGGTGTAGTCATGATGTTCCCCTGCAATGGTGCTGGGGTTGTCACTGCTGGCTTCATGGGTGTAGTCATGATGTTCCCCTGCAATGGTGTTGGGGTTGTCACAGCTGGCTTCATGGGTGAAGTCATAGTGTTCCCCTGCCATGGTGTAGGGCTTGTCACTGCTAGATTGACAGGAGACGGTTGAGGGGTTGTGAATGGAGCTGTAAAAAATCATATAAACCTTTTAGAAAATGTATACAAATATATAAATATATGCAGTGTTTTGATGCCTAGTATGAAGTATGTATAAAGTAGTGTCACATGAAACAGATTTCTTTAACATAGATAAGGACCGACCATTTCTACCGTTTATGCTACCCATATGAAAAACTATCAATGTCTTTTAAATGTTTTGTAATAGATAATAACAAAGACAAACGATATACCTATTAAATAATTGAAACAAACATATTGGTTTTTTTTTTAAATTAAAAAAAAAAAAAAAAATAATAATAATAATAACACACAATAGGACTGGATATTGCACCATACCTCATATGGCAACATATTGCGATATGCAACACATGTATTGAAATAATGTTACAATATATTGTATAAGCATTATGACCAACTTTTTTAAGAAATGTGATAATAATACACAACCCTATCACATAATCATCATACCATTTCATATAAAACTGCAAGATTTAGAGAAACTTGTACTCACGATAATATCCCACAAAGCGTGGACAAGAGCGACGGTAGTGACCTTCTTGACCACAAATGGTGCATGGCTCCTTGCAAAATTTCCCCCAATGGCCAGCAGGTGCCTTACAACGGTTACCACAAACAGCAGTGGGACAGTTATCGAAGTCATGTTCCTCGGTGACACATTTCCAGCAAAACATCTTGGCAGCGCTGATATTCAGAGAAAGTGAATGAATGAAATTACCAGACTCTGACTCTATTTTATACAGTCCATATGACAGAGGTATATTACACTATTACTGTTCTAGCTTACACATAGTGAAACATGTCAAGAACAACTCAAAGGGGTGACCAATTAGTGACATAAGTGTCAAGTGTGAGCTATTGGACATAGAGCTGATTGGGTATCTTGAAAGATTAACTATACCTTATTACGGAGGTGTTTGTACACCCCATTGTGTTAATTACTGTCACCCCATTCATGAACCAGAGACCTGTCATCAAACTGAAGGAACTCAGGCATGTGTGTTGTTACATGTAATTCATACAGGATTAACCCATGCAAAACCTATTGCACAGAGTTCACAATGTAAAATTTCAAACCAGAAACACTCCCAGACAGAGAAATATTACTCTGATTTATCAAATGGAAAAATATTGTTTTTAATCCTATTTCATGGAACGCTGTGTTGATCAGAAATTATGACTTTGCAAGCCACACCGCTCACTGTGAGTGAGGAAATTGATATTTTATCCTCTTTTGGATGTCTGAGCGAGGATGAAGAATCTGTGGATCTTATTTTATCTAGCGAGGAGGAAAACCTGTTGGATAGTGAGGACGACTATTTAGTAAGTACCACATAACATTTGTTACTTAGTGAATATCTTTGAAAACATGATTTGGATTAATTCTTAGTTTGAAAAAAAAAAACACTAGCATCCTAAACCTTCACACAAAAGAGAAGTTTTCACTTCTTAAATATTTTCCTTAAGATTCAACTGTTAATGATATATCAACATATTTAACTTTGAAAATTTGTCATAACATTTTATCTTTACAATGCAAATGTTCTTAAAAACGTGATAAAGATTTATCATTATCCCCTGAAAATACCTACCTTCTATAAATCAAACAAAAGAGAACCTTACACCTCTGGTTATTTTTGATGAAAATATATCCACATTGATGATAGTATTGAATATAAAAGAAAAGTTGCTGATTTGTATTGATTTGCTGTGTTGTAGTTTAATGTCTGCTTAAGACTTAATTGCTATAGAATAAGGATATAAAATGTAGAATAGACAAAGAAAAATTGTGACAAACAAACATCTTTTTTTTTTTTTCTTGTTCCAGGTATGTTTGGACACTGATGAAGAGGATCTCATAGGACCATCAACTTCAAATCAAAGGGGTGGAAAGTTACCATCTGATGAAAACAAAGCTGAGCCATTTACCATTAAGAAGACAGAACAACAAGATGCTCCTCGTTATGGCACAACTCAGACATCATACATTGTCAACTTTCATCAACAATTTCTAGCTGATGCGCAACAGAGTTCAGATCCGGATAGAATACTTGCAAATGGACTGGATTTGATGATACGCCGTATTGGAATCATTCAAGGTGAGTGTTTTTTTTTTATTTGTTTTCTTTCAGAAAATAAGAATACCATCATATGTCTTATATATATTTATACCATTTTAGATATTTACTTTCACAGCATTAAATATCTAGATTTTGTCTTGTTTTTATCTTTCAGACCTGAGAGCTTGTGATAGAATTTCTATCACCATTAGGCATCCTGAACTGGGTGTTGATGTGAGGATGCCTTTTGTGAAATTTGAAAATATGCTGTCTAGATTAGTGCTAAGGGCTATAGATCATGTAGCTCAATCAAAAACCAAATTTTCATTTGACATGGGTATGACAATAAAGGTGACAGTGGTAAGAGATCCAAATAGTGTTGGTGCAGGGAGAGGTCGTACTACAGTGAAAAAATCCAAAACCACTAGGGAATTTTTGAAAAATAGGCGCTCTCTTCATCTGATTGAAAATAAGGATGAGCTGTGTTTGGGTAGGGCTATATGTACTGCTCTTTTCATATTGCAAAATAATCCTGACAGGAACATACGAGAATCATTTCTTAAGGATAGGTATGAGGTACAGACAGATGCAACCTTGGAACTGTACCGAAACGCTGGTGTTCACCCCTCAGCATGTTTAGATGGTAGAGCTACACTAGATCAATTTCAGGCACATTTGATAGATGTTGCTGTTTTGTGTGTTCACAGTTTGATACCGGGAGGGGGGCCCTCAATAGTTTACAAGGGTAGCAATGCAACTCGGCTAGAGTTACCAAGAATTCATTTATTCTGTCATGAACAACATTATGATGTAATAAACAGAATAAAAGGATTTTATGGGGTACGGTACTATTGTGATCAGTGTGACATAGCATATAACAACCAGAAAACACATCCTTGCTCTCGAGAATACAAATGCTCAAAATGTCTTAATCCTGGTAACCGGTGTAAGAAAGAGGATAGTGCTAATTTCGGCATTGCATGTCATACTTGTGATGTGTGGTTCCCTTCCCAAGAATGTTATAGTCGACACCTGTCAACAGAAGTATGTAAAGTTACCACCTTGTGTAAAGAATGTAATATACCATCAAGAGCAGGGCATGAATGTACAAAGAAAGATAAAACATGTAAAAGATGTGGGGAAATGCTGGGGGGTGACCATCAGTGTTTTATACAAGTAGACACATCAGCTAAACAATATGACCATGAACAGACAAAATACATGTACTATGACTTAGAAACTATGGTGGATCAGGAGGGTAGACACATTCCAAATCTATGTGTGATACATTTAGCCTGTGGTTTGTGTGGGGGTGATGAGTCCTCTTTCCTGTGCAAGTGCTGTCCTTGGAGAAACCCGGATTATGCTTGGTGTGTTCCAGAAAATTGTAAGAGGGAAATAGTTTTCGAGGGTCCCAATACTCTTTCGGACTTTGGGGATTTCCTGTCAAAATTTATTAAGCCATCTAGAGATTCTGATGAAAAACGCAATAAAGATAAAGAAGACAACACCCCTGATGATATTTTGCTGGTTGCCCACTATGCAAAAGGGTTTGACAACCAGTTTGTTCTCAGATCCCTCCTAGACAAACTCGTAGTGAAACCTGAAGTACTCATGGTTGGTGGGAAAATTTTGGACATATCTATTGGTCACTTAAAATTCAGAGATTCACATAATTTCATACCTACAGCTCTTAAAGAATTCAGTGAAACATTTCAATTACAGAACGGTGATAAGGGTTTCTTCCCCCATCTGTTTAACACCACCCTCAATCAGGGGGTGAAACTGGTATCTTTGCCGCCTGCTATGTACTATGACCCCGATAGCATGTCTGTTGAGGGTAGAAAAACCTTTATGGATTGGTATGGGGAACATAGGTCAGACCCTTTTGATTTACATCAACAACTTCTAAAGTATTGTATTCAGGATGTCTCCATTTTACGCAGAGGATGTACTTCCTTCATAAAGACGTTTTTGGAGCTGACAACAATAAACCCTTTTTACGAGTGTCTCACTCTTCCAATGGCTTGCATGACCACATATCGTCGGCTTTTTATGCAACCCAATACTTTGGCAATAGTACCACCTCAGGGATATGAAAATCCTCAAACACTGAGATCTAGAATTGCTGATGAATGGCTGGCTAGTTTAGAACGTGTAAACGGTCTTAATCTAGAGAGGGAAAAATCGTTTCAATGCGGAAATAAATGTTTCAAAGCTGATGGATATGATCCAATTTCTGGTGTATTGTACGAGTTTGCCGGTTGTTTCTATCATGGTTGTTTGAAATGTTTTCCGAGGCTTCGCAATAGGGCTATTCATTATGGTTCAGGGACCACCATGACTGAGCGTTACGAGAGGACTATGTTCAGGTTAGCTACACTTCGCTATCATCCCGATGTTTCTCAAATAGTGCTAATGTGGGAATGTGATTACAAAACTGTAAGAGACCCTCAAGACAACATTCCAGAGGGTCTCAAACCATTACAACCTCGTGATGCGTTTTATGGGGGTCGTACCAATGGGATACATCTCTACAAAAAGTGTTTTTCTGAAGAAAAAATCCGCTATGTGGATGTATGTTCTCTCTATCCTTATGTGTGTAAATATGGGAAATTCCCTGTTGGTCACCCCAGCCTGGTTCACAACCCTCCCATTGAAAATCTTTTTGATTTCGATGGTGTTGTGCAATGTGATATACTTCCACCAACTGATTTGTTTCATCCTTTGTTACCATACAGGACAAATCAGAAACTCTACTTCCCTTTGTGCAAAACATGTGCTGAGAAGAATGCACAAACAGAATGCCATCATGGTGATAATGAAAGGGCATGGGTGGGTACATTTACCTCAATAGAATTACAAAAGGCTGTAAGAGATCTGGGTTACACAGTAAGGCGTATTTACAATGTATGGCATTATGAAAATATGATTCAATACAATCGCCATACAAAACAGGAGGGTTTATTTTCTAGGTATGTAGATACCTTTTACCAGCTCAAACAGGAAGCTAGTGGTTACCCTGAAAATTGCGATACGCCTGAGAAGAGAGAGTCATTTGTGCGCTCTGTATTCGATAAAGAGGGTGTTACACTTGACTGTGAAAAGATTGCTTACAATAAGGGTAAAAGATCGATTGCGAAACTGATTCTGAACAGTCATTGGGGAAAGTTTGGGCAATCAAATGATAAGCGAACAACTCTTTTCATTGAGAAGCCACACCAACTCTATGATCTTATCTTTGACGAGAGTGTCATAATCCACGATTTGGAAATTATAAATGAGAGTACACTGCTAGCCAGTAAGTCATCAATATCAGCACAGGAAATACCACATCAGGCGAGTAACCCCGTCATCGCGGCATGGGTTACAGCACAGGCTCGTTTAAAATTGTACGACGCACTACATTTACTAGGTGAGAAATGTCTCTATTTTGACACTGACAGTGTTATTTATCTTGAGGACTCAGACACTCCCAATTTCCCTCTAGGTGACTCTTTAGGAGAGTGGACTGACGAGATAGCGGAAGGCAATTGGATATCAGAATTTGTCACCTGTGGTCCAAAAAATTATGCTTACAAGTTGAATCATAAACCAAAAAAGACACCTCAAGAAGTCTGTAAAATTAGGGGCTTCACTTTAAACAGTAGAACCTCTGTAGATCTAAACTTTTCTGCGCTAGTGAAGACAGCATCAAAACACAGTACAGACGAACCTGTTACAATCAATGTTCAGTACCCTAACCAGCTCAAAAGGGGTGGCTTCAAACGTAAGTTAGATGTTCACACGGTAGATTTGTGTAAGCAATATCGATTTTCTTACAACAAAAGACGCATTGTATCTGACCCTGTTACAAATGAAAAGACATACACAATACCCTATGGGTTTAAAAGGTAGACCTAGTCACTCTGGTATCCCACTTCACCCTTGTCATCACCATGTCATCAACCTGTACTTGGAATGTTGTAAATTCAGCCCTCATGGCTGGAAACTACCTCACCCAGTTCTCCCATGCTCTGATGTTGTACGAAAACCAGCAGCAACAACATCAAAATGTCAACACTCACCAGCAGTCAACAGAGAATCAGCGCCAGCATAAAGAACAAATTGACGAAACACAGCGGACAACGACCAACAACATACAGCAGCAGCAGCAGCAGCAGCAGCAGCAGCAGCAAAACAGCATTGGCAAAGCACAATATCAACGACCATACACAAAGAAGAAGAAGCAGAAGAATAAAGAGAAGCCCTGTAGCAGCACCATCGATAGAAGCGGTACAACCAAACAGCAGAGCCCGGACAACATTAGCTCTGAATTGGACGATCTGATAAAAGAAATATTCAAGGAATAAAAAAATCAAAATGAAATATGTATATAAATAAATTCTAAAATTATATGCTGTATGTGTTTGTCCTATTTTTTCTACGAGTAAGGATGATACGGGTAAATTGATATAGCGACCATACACCTCCTATGCGATTTTCCATTTCCTTTAAAACATGAATATTTTTCTCTCAAAAAGGTTAGAAGATTGATGGGAGTATCATTATCACTATGGACAGGAGCGCTATCACACTACCACCGATATTTAGGATGCTAATAGCAGGACCCAGCGGAGCTGGCAAAAGCACTTTTGTTTTCAAGCTATTGGAAAATGATATTAGAGGTGAATGGCCGCTACTATCACGGTTACCTGATAATATAGTTTGGACTTTTACCGAAACTCAGCCTTTGTATACAGAGGTTGCTATTATGTGTCAACAAGCCGGTATAGACATTAGCTTTGTGAAGAATATTGTAGAGGCTGAAACATTGATCAAACCCGAGAATGTAAACTGGTTAGTAGTTGATGATGCTTCTGGGGATCTAAGTGGTGAAGAAGAAAGAGAATTATTAAGATGGTTTGTCAAACGTTCTCATCATAGGCAAACTAGTGTTATCTATTTGCAGCAAAATCTGTTTGCTAGAACTACACTTCATCGCACAATAAGTCTCAATTGTACACATATGGTTATTTACAAAAATCCTAGAGATAAAACACAAATCGAACATTTAGCTAAACAGATGTATCCGGGTAAGGGGGGAGCAGCATTTATAAGGGATGCCTATCAAAAAGCTACCATCTCACCACATACATATTTAATGCTTGACATGGGCCCGACTACGCCAGAACAACTTAGAGTTCGGGGCGGGTTGTTTGATAGATCTTTTGGCGAAATAGATGTGTATGTTCCCGAGAAATGAATCCAGTCGCCAACATGAAATGTATTGCATCGCGCGATTGCTATATCTACCTGGAAACCTCGTCCGAGGATGAAAGTAGTAGCGTCGATACAGATGATAGTAGCTCCGAGTATGAAGAAGATGTAGAAAGACCCCTTTACAAAACCGAAGCGTTGCCGGATCTTTCTCCACTTGTATACATACCTTCGTTGAGAACGCGTACCCGTGCGAAGTCCTTATGATGAGTAAAAATAGAGTGAAACGTAATGCTGACATTCTTCATTACATATGTAGAGCTCCACCCGCTGTTAGATCTAAAATCATCGATTGCCTACCGAAAGATGTTTTAGACGCCTTTAGCGAAGCAGCTGTTAATATATATGCCGGGAATATACCTATGTCAACCAGTCAGAGAAAAAGGTTAAACGGACGAAGAGGAAAATTACAGGCTTTATGTCAAAAATCATCGGTTTCATGTGCCACTAAAAAGAAAATACTAACTCAAAAGGGTGGTTTATTACCCCTTCTCCTTCCACTCTTAGCGCCTTTGGTCACCAATCTCGTGTCAAAGATAGTCGGCTGAGAAGATGTCGAAAAAGCTTGTTCTCATACCCGAATCGACCTACACGAGGATGATAAATAATGGTAGCAATAAAGTAGATGTGATGTCTCGTGATGCCTTGCTAACCCGCAGACGTCTTGATAATTTAACAGATATGAAAGATCTGGTCAATGGTTATCCAAGTCAAGATCAAGGTATTTTGGATAGAAAACTTAAAAAATATGATAATTTGTTGGAAGAGTCACTACGGCTACAAAGTCAAGCTAGAAAAGTGGAGGACCGCCCAATACACACAAAAATGTTAAACAGCGCCCCTTCTCACCAACCTCTATTACAGGCCGCAAACATAGGCGTCAGTGATGAGGATGTGTCTTACGGTTCAGCAGTATCTTCTTTATCATCAGATGGGGAAAATACAGAGAAAACATTACATAAAGCTGTGATGAATTTACCAAAAACTTATAGGACTAAGGCTAGGAAAATAACAGAATTTATGAAAGAACACAACGATTTAGTTATAAATTCTGACGGTTCGATTAAGATACAGACAGAGGAGGGAAGAGAGATGGGTTCGCTACCATCTATATTAAAAGCTCTAGTAAAGCCCGCTAGCAGGTATGACCCGGACATACCAGCGGCTAGAACCATAAGTCATTTGATGAATAAGGATGGCCTACCACCGACTATAGTGCGAAACCTTCGCTATAGAGTGACAACCGATCACGCGCAGGAGGCTAGAGATTCACCTATTCTGCCTCGTGGTGTGTGGACATCCAGCGATGAAGAAAAAGACCAAACCAGACCTCGGAAACGCAGCAGAAAGAAGAAAATCATCTGGGAACCTCTGTAAAATCAAGCCTTACTGGGGAAAATGGCTTAATAGAGCTTATTACGATACTCGTAGAGGATATTGTTCAAAAGGTACATTATTTAGCTTATTACAAAGAGCAAAGGATAGGAAAGGTTCTACTAAGCCCAATATCAACCAGATGGATTACTGGTTACAGGCTCAACCCTGTTACTCTTTACATAGACCAGTCCACTCTAAAACTATCAAAAGAACACCTTACAAAGCGACAGTGTGTAGAAAAGATCAGCTATGGCAGGCTGATTTAACAGTTTTTAAAAGTTTGAGTAAATATAATGGCGGTTACAAATACCTTTTGTGCGTTATAGATGTTTTTAGTAAATTTGCCTGGGTAGAACCATTGAAAAGTAAAACTGCTCAAGCGGTTACAGATGGAATGAAACAGATTGTTTGTAGGGCTTCACCGCGTATATTTGATAGTATCATGACAGACAAGGGTGGAGAGTTTGTTAACTGTATTTTTAAAAATTATGTTAAAAAAACTCTAGGTAGGCATGTGTACAACAGTCAAAATGATGATGTTAAATGTGGGGTTGTTGAGAGATTCCAAAGAACTTTAAAAACAAGAATATGGAGATATTTAACCACTGTTTCAAATCAGCGATTTATTAAAGTATTGCCTGATATTGTTCACGCATACAATAGAACATTTCACTCATCTATCGGGACAGCTCCGAGTACTGTTAAGAGCGCTATTGATGAAGTCAATGTGTGGGAGTATGTCACTCGAAAAGAAGTTTTTATGAAAAAGAGTCATCCTTTACCCGCTAAAACACCGGTAAGAATAAGTTACAATAAAGGGGTTTTTGACAAAGGTTATGAAGCTAATTGGAGTAGAGAAATATTCTACATAATCAGCCATGTAAAACACAGGTATCCCATAGTGTATAAGATAATGGATTCCTCGGGTGATGAAATAAAAGGAACGTTTTATAGGGAAGAGTTACAGATAGTAAGAGAACCCGCGACGTACGACATAGAAAAAGAGCTTAAGCAAAGACAGAATAAGGCAACGGACAGAAAAGAGAAATTAGTCAGATGGAAAGGGTACCCCAAAGTTTTCGACCAATGGATACCCTACGAGAGCGTTGTCTAGGCTATTTAACGGCTGTACCAGCTCAAATAGTGTATGTTTTCTTGACAATCTCGCTATACATTGCTATTTTGATACTCTCACCCCATTCAAGCCCAGTGCTTATAAAACAATTGGAAAAACCTATAAAGCAGTTATTATCAGCTGTTCTCGATTCTAACCTAAATAATCACGACAACCAGACATGGAGTTGAAATCAGACTTTTACATAACACTACCCAGTGATGCTAGTCCTAATACAAGACCGGAGAATGTTCAGCATTCATTTACTGTAGATTTACCACATCCCTTGAAATTAAATAGGCGTGCATGGCAAGTAGGGGTCAGTTCGCTGCAAATACCAATTACATGGAAAAATATTGCAGTTCCTCATAATGAGTTAACTATACATATGAAAGCTCCTTATCAGGAAATTTCACGGAGACATCAAAAAGTGTTACACGAACGCTATTCTTTTGAATCAAAAATCGTAGGACCTCTCACCATTCCCGAGCGTAATTACACTTTGAACAGACTGGTAAGTGAACTAAACATTATCATAAATGAGCAGCTCGCTATATGGGGTAGTGACATGGCTCTTACAAAGGAGCTGGGGAGTGGGGATGTTGTAGAAAGAAAATTGTTGCTACCTACAAATGGGGAATATCTTTATTGTATTAACGATATAGTACATGCTAGGAGTACATATTTGGACGGAGATAATGTGCAAGGTTACAAGGATAAATCCAATCTCAGTCTACTTCTGTCTCCCCATGTGGCTGAAATGTTAGGTTTTACCGACCTACCAAAATTGGGGAATGTTGTTTTTTTAGATCCGAAAACCCACCCCTCAGCTGATACTTGTGTAAATTATTTGAAAGCACATGCTTTTCACAATTTATATGTATATTCTGATATTATAGAAGATCAGATTGTAGGACACACGACTGTCCCTTTACTGACACATGTACCGGTTAGCAAATCTATGATGTTGGATAGCGTTTACGCTAGGGACAAGAACCCCATACATTATCTAAATTTAAAATTTGGTGATATCAGATCTATTGCCGTATTGATAAGGGACGACACTGGTAAACCTGTACCATTTGCAGGAGGGAGAGCAGTGGTAGTACTACACTTTAAGAAAATATGACGGGGTACGAAAACATACCCGTGTATGTGGGTAGACATTATGGTCAGCGAGGGGCTGGCTTGGGAAATATTTTAGGATCTCTTGGTAAAATAGCCCTGCCTATTCTAAAATCAACGGGTAAAATGTTGGCTAAAGAGGGACTCAAGGCTGCTGCTAGCGTGGTGTCAGATATTACTTCTGGGGAAAAACCCCTCAAAAGTTTAAAAAGACGAGGTGTAGATGCTTTTAAAAACACAGCTAGTAACATGATAGGTTCATTTGGATCTGAAAGGGAGAAAGGTCAGGACGCTAGAAGACAGCACAGACGTAAAAAATCAAGGAAACGTAGGCGGCCATTTTAAAACATGATGATGGCAGAGCATACCCAGTGTACAAAGAGCGAGCTCGACTTGTTCAGTATGCCGGGTATGGTGGGAACCTTTGATGAAAGTGCATGGGTTAAATACACGCCTGTCGCTGGGATGGGATCTCTAGACAACACTATAAGATTTGACATCACCAATCCACTAAACAGCTATATTGATTTGACTGAATGCTATTTACGAATTGTTTACAGAGTGAAAAGAGCTGATGGTTCTAACACGATTATTGACAATCGAATGGGGGCCAATAATGTGGTTGCTGAAGAAAGAGATGTTGTAGCACCAGTCAACAATGCTCTACATTCATTATTTAGGGAGGTTAGAGTAATAGCTGGCGCTAATCAAGTAGAGCTGACTGATTCATTGGGAAATTATGCTTATCGAGCCTATATTGAAAATATTCTGAGTTGTGATAGGTCCCAGCAGCTCACCACATTACAAACTGAAGGTTTCAAGAAAGATAGCGCGGGTAAATTTAACACAACAGACAGAGATCGTGCTGTGGGTAATACAGGTTTCATAGATAGGTATAATATGATTGTACCCACAAAGCAAGTAGAGTTAGTAGGTAGGTTACATAGTGATCTGTTTTTGCAGCATAGATATCTATTGGATGGTGTACCTTTAAAATTAGAGCTCATTCGGACATCTCCCGAGTTTTACTTTATGCACGCAGCTGATAATCGACAATATAGAGCACACATAGATACAGCCGAATTTTATGTTCGTCAAGTAACCATAGCACCCTCTATTAGAGAACAACATATTCGCGCCCTTTCCAAAGGGGCAACGGCCCGCTATCCAATTTGTCAGGTGCGTTGTACAGCTCATGATATTCCTCAAGGTGTGAGAGACTTTCATACAGAACACCTTGTTAGTGGCGATATTCCGAAAAGATTGGTATTGGGAATGATTGATAATCGCGCTTACGCCGGAGATGTGATGAGGAACCCTTTAGAGTTTAAACATAAGCATATAACACAAATGACTGTTAAAGTAAATGGTCGTGAGGTTAATAAGAAATCTTATTATATGAATTTTGAGGAGAATTCAGGACAACTAGCCGAAACATATCTGGATTTGTTTAGACATACAGGGGGTGTTAATAGGAATGGTGTGCATACAGTAACTCCTAGTGAATTTAAGGCTGGTTATACCTTATTTGTGTGTGATCTTACACCCGATCTCGGTGCTGATGAATCACATGTCTACAGAAAAAGTAAAGGGAAAGTTGGACTAGAATTAAAATTTAGCGAGCCGACAGATGTAGCTGTAACATTGATATGTTACCAGGAAACAGACAGCGTAATTCACATTGATCAGTTTAGAAATGTAAGTATAACGTGAGAGACCTACTGTTAAACAGCTATTGGGTTATATAACAGTACATGCGTAGCGGCTATTAGTAAGGACAATCATGCTATATGGGAGAGATTTGGAAAATTTTGTAAAGAAAGATTGTATATTACAAAAATATTTCGGTGGCATAGCTAGCAGAGATACTCTAACGTCAACCCATGTTAAAAGTATCAAACCATTTCCCCGTGTTTACATTTGTAATACTGACAAGTTACATCAACCAGGCTCTCACTGGTTTGTTGTTATTGTCGTACAACCGGGACATGTAGAAATATTTGATTCATATGCTATAAACCCCTCCCTGTATTGGTCTGAGATTAGAGGTTTTATAAGGCGTTTTGGGGGTGAGAAATATCTTCATAATAGGAGAAGGGTACAAGGTCTCTTCAGTACCACATGTGGTATGTTCTGTCTGTATTATGTGTATCACAGAGTCAGGGGTATGAGCATGCGAAATATCTTGAAACACTTTAGTCCTAGATACAAAGTGAATGATAGGTATGTAAAATTATGGTATGATAGATGGCTGAAAGCTCAAGAAATGTGATGCTATGTGATAGAGGACTGTTTGTGTGAAGCATAAGTGTCTGTGATTGTCACTGCTCTTTCATTCGTGACATGATCATGGCTTGTGGAGGACGTACATACGAAGACTACTGTGGTCATGACTTGGAACATGATGCTGTCTACAACAGAGACCCTTTGCTTGGTGTAACACTAGCCTTGCCGAGATATAGAAATGGGTGTGCTCGGAATGACACTTTCAAAAACTGGCCTCGACAAATGATACAGAAATCACATGATATGGCCATAAAAGGGTTTATATACACAGGACAATATGACAAAGTTGAATGTTTTTGCTGCGGAATATGCATTAGCAACTGGCTGGAGAATGATGATATTTCTCTGGAGCATAAACGCCTGTCTCCAGAATGTGCGTTTGTCAAAATGACATCGCTTTTGGATGATTACCTCTAATTACAGTCTATTTTTTTTTTTCGTTGTTGTTGTGTCAATTGTCCATCATTATATTTTATTGTCAAATGTAGATAATCAGAGAATATGTATTCTTTTTTCTGTTCAATAAATAAAAATGTTGTGAAAATAAAATTACATTGAACGACCATTTGTGTTGTGTATTCATTTCAAATATTGTTATAAAGAGAAGAAACTTGTAATATGGTGAATAAATTTAGCATAAAAAGTACCAATATGGGTATGATATATGGTAAAGCATATGTCCATAGTGACATAAAAACAGATTATACACTAGAAGCTTTACAACACAGTGAGCACTTTTGCTTGCATAGTTATAATGTTTGATGAACACACTCAGTACAAGTTTGCTGGACAATAGACCATTTAATTTCCTCATTGTTAATAGTTAAAGAGATCACGACAGGGGGGTCCCCCCTTTGGTCAAGGTTGTGAGGTATGCAAGTTTGCGGGACAATAGACCACTTAATACCCCATTGTTAAAGGTCACAAAGAGATCACACCAGGGGGGTCACCTTATGGTCAGGGTTTTGGCCTATGCACTATGCGGGACAATAGGGTAATTAAATTCCATTGTCCCGCATAGTGTCTCCCTATAACTACTTATACCAGCTTTCTGCTTGAGTAGGCGACTAATGTGATGTGATGTTTTGCCAGTGCAGAGGAGTGTGATGGGAAAGGTGGAAAGAGGTGTTGATATTATTGTGAGAGCTGCGGGTCTCTAAGACATCAATGAAGGATAGCTGTGAGTTAGATGCAGTTACAACAGTGAATTGGATGCGGGATGCTGTTGGTTAAGGTGGTTGAGAAGAGCAAGAGGGTTGTTAGATTGTGGGAGAATAATAAAGGTGTTATAAATCTTACTTAACCAGTAGGTTGGTTTGATTAGTGGGGTATGGGCATGATATCGCTGTTTGAAAGAGGTCATATGTATTTCGGAAAGAATGTGCGATGGAATCCCATGGGAGGTCATGGATTTGCTCATAGAGGTCAGGGGGAAGGGATGGAGTTAGAAATGAGCTAAATTATGGAGTCGGTGGAGAGGTCAATACGGTGACGGAGGACTTGCAGGGCTTCATTAATGGTAACACTGGTAAATAGATCCACAACATCATAACTAACAATTTTGCCATGATTCGATAAACATTCCATATTTTACAAATCTCATCAGAGTCAACAGATTTTCCAAATGGGGCCGGCACTTTGGCTAGATGCTAGGCAGTGTTATGATAAACACTGTCACGAGAGCACACACAAAGTCTTGCTTTCGGTGGGTCCTTATGGATTCTCACAGTGGCACGGGCACATGCAGGTTGTGGGTGAGATACACTGTCATACTGATGTAAGTCATGGCTAAGTTCAAAGTTTTCACGGAATTGTTTCAGGTGTGCCTTGTGTTGTCTCTGCAACTTCTGGCTAGTGTCTTTCTGGATCTTGCGGTATGTGGTGGTATCATCAAGGATTTTCTTGACCATGGTCTCAAAATTTGGAGTGTTGAGGATCACATGGTGATGGGTTTGTCTTTGAGCAGATCAGCAAGGCCAGCTTTCTCTCCCCTGGTGGTGAAGGTGTTTTACTTTTGCTACTTGATAGATGCCTGCAATCTGTTGGCACAGGACGTCGACATTGCCCCCTGGTGCCAGCTGCTGGAGCACCTTCCCTATGTTAATGATGAAGTGGGGACAAACTTCAGTCTTCTGGATAGGACGTTGCCCTCGGCCTAGATTTTCGAAGCTCTCTTGGTGCTAAGAAAGTTGTTGGCCAATGTTAATGTATGGTAGTTACGACTATCTTAGCACTAAGAGAGCTTCGAAATTCTAGGCTCTGGTCCAGTGTGAGGTCCTTGTCACTTAGATTGATTACAGTCTTATTCTGGTACTTCTGAGGTGGGTATTCTTGGTCTGAGAGTCTAGGAAGTTGTTAGATTTCATCTGAAGAGAAGTATCAGGTTCAAGGGTAGAGCTGCGGATGTGCAGGTGAAGGTGTCAAGGTCCTCCAGACCGACCCAAATACATAGTGTTCATTCCTAAATGCCGAATTTGAACAATAGATGAAGACACGAATGTGAAAATTTGAAAATTGGCGAAAGAGTGTTAGCAATTTGGCCATTCGTAAACTCATCTGAAGCCATCTTTTGGCCGCTGCAAGAGTTTTTCTGGCTTTTGCGGTAACATTGTAGATGTGAACAAATTGTAAATTATGTCATTTTCGTGTTTCATCCGTGTCTCCATTTCTCCCCACGAATGGATATCAAGGTACCATTGTGTGAATTCGTGATGTGTTTGTGTTGCCTTCGTATATCGATCAGTACGATGGCAGCCTATTTGCACAGTTTGGTAACTCATATGTCTAAAAGGGCATACAAGTTTATTGTATTTTTTTGTCTTTACAATGTATCATTTATATTCTAATGACTCCACTCATAACTGTAGGCATTTAAAATGTTTATGCGTGTGACGTTATCAGAATTTTCAAAAGAATTCCGACCTTGACCTTAAAAAAGTTGCGTCATTATCCGTATACATGGCCTAAATGGTTATTAAAAATATCCGTTGGGTTTATGCGGAGAACACTATCCATTGTATGATTAAGGATTTTATCCACAGTTGGGATAGACCAAGTTGCTAACCCGTCTTGAGATGGGAAAGTATACATAGATGGGATGCACCACACTGACTTGTGGTCCAAGAGTTGTATGGATGATCAATTTGGCAAGATGTGTATTTCAATCCTTCTGTCTTCAATCAAGAGTTACGAGCATGTTTAAGATAATCGATCGTGTCATTCTTTCACATGATAGAACAGCGTTGTTGGGCATATTGTCTCTTCAAACCCTTCTTTTTTCTGTATCGAGAGTTCGATGTATTTTTACAGACACAGACAGGTGGTTAACAGTGAAAATAAATAATATTCTGCAAAAATGAAGGAAAGAATAATTTATATGTCTTCACGATTTATACGACTTCATAATCCTTCTTGGTGACAAATGCCAAAGATCTGAACGAAAGCAAGATCAATTGTCCTTCCTCGGAGATGATGGTTGATGTCACTCCTACAGGAGAGCGGATATAGAGATAGCCCGGGGAAAATAAAGACAAATAGAGTCTTGAACATAATGCTGGCAATGTGGTTATTACTGTAGGTTGAAACGTTTATTGTTTTGTGAATCAAAACATGACAATAGCATGCTATGATTGGACATCATCTTCTGATGTGTGTTGAGAGAGTTGGGAGAAAGGCAGTGCAGTAGTGGTTAGCATGTTGGCCTCTCACGAAAAAGTCCCGGGTTTGAATCTCGATATCGTTGCGCCATACACTCATGGAAGAAACAAAATCATAAGATTTGTTTCATGCCATCATGGAATATTTGAATATTCCATTCTACGACTCTATAATAATAATAATAATGGATCGCATTTGTAGAGCGCAAATCTCCAGAAGGACTCCTTGCGCTTATTTTCTCACGGTCTTAGACAATTAAGGGAAGGCTTGTTGAAACAGGTATGTTTTAAGCCCAATCTTGAAAGCACTAAGTGTTGGTGAATTTCGCAGTTCATTTGGGAGAGCATTCCAGACTGATGGTGCACTGTATTTGAATGAGCGTTCTCCTGCTGATTTTAAATTGCATTTAGGCGTTTTTAGTAGTTTTTCACTGCATGATCGAAGAGTTCTGGTGGCCTGACTCTAGCTACATGTAAACAACTTTTCAGGTTGAGTTCCCATTGCATTGTGGAAGTGTGCACTTTGTTTAGCTGTTGAAGTGTTGACATTGTTATAGTAAAATTTACATCAATCATGAACAAATATTTAATTAATAAAGCTCGCCTTTGTATCTGCGTGTCAGGGCAGATCATGTCTGATGTAGCTTATGGTTAGCACAAAACTGGAATACTGTTATTGGTCTATTATTCATCAATATTTTTTGGGCGAGCATTTGCTGTTCGGTTAGACAGAATTGGCCAGAAGCTTATTGATGATAATAACATAAGAAACAATTATGATTGGTCAAAATGAATAAGCATAGCAGAGGGTCTCGCTGCATGAACGTGTAGCAACTTAGATCAAGGTTCGCAATTTTCGCCTCAATCTCACATCACCCCTATTTTTAGAACTTTATCGCAATTACAACGGTTTTTTTTCAAGATGTAGTGGCTTTTCCATAGAGTGATCTGAAGGCGATAGATCGTCTTTTAGTTTATCGCAAATCATATGCATGGTTTCTCTCATCATTCTGCAGCCACTCTGAATCATTCAAATGATTTAAAACATCATCTTCAAACCACTTGCTTGATCGCAGCTTCCTTCGTCATTCCCTTAAATTGGCCAGGCTCAAAAGATTGGCCCAGCAATATCGTAAAAGGGATATTTCCTGTGTCTCCGGAGAGTTTCCTCTCCATGATTATGGGTGAATGATATGTATTCATTCAATGCGAGTAATCTGCTAGTTCTACTTTATACAATGTGAGTAATCTGCTAGTTCTACTTTATACAATGTGAGTAATCTGCTAGATCTACTTCATACAATGTGAGTAATCTGCTAGTTCTACTTTATACAATGTGTAATATTTTGGTTCAACTTCATACAATGTGTGGAATCTGCTAGTTCTACTTCATACAATGTGTGTAATATTTTGGTTCAACTTCATACAATGTGTGTAATCTGCTAGTTCAACTTCATACAATGTGAGTAATCTGCTAGTTCAACTTCATACAATGTGTGTAATCTGCTAGTTCTACTTCATACAATGTGTGTAATCTGCTAGTTTTACTTCATACAATGTGTGTAATCTGCTAGTACTACTTCATACAATGTGTGTAATCTGCTAGTTCTACTTCATACAATGTGAGTAATCTGCTAGTACTACTTCATACAATGTGTGTAATCTGCTAGTTCTACTTCATACAATGTGTGTAATATTTTGGTTCAACTTCATACAATGTGAGTAATCTGCTAGTTCTACTTCATACAATGTGTGTAATCTGCTAGTACTACTTCATACAATGTGTGTAATCTGCTAGTTTTACTTCATACAATGTGTGTAATCTGCTAGTACTACTTCATACAATGTGTGTAATATTTTGGTTCAACTTCATACAATGTGTATAATCTGCTAGTTCTACTTCATACAATGTGTGTAATATTTTGGTTCAACTTCATACAATGTGTGTAATCTGCTAGTTCTACTTCATACAATGTGTGTAATCTGTTAGTTCTACTTCATACAATGTGTGTAATCTGCTAGTTCTACTTCATACAATGTGTGTAATCTGCTAGTTTTACTTCATACAATGTGTATAATCTGCTAGTTCTACTTCATACAATGTGTGTAATATTTTGGTTCAACTTCATACAATGTGTGTAATCTGCTAGTTTTACTTCATACAATGTGTGTAATCTGCTAGTTCTACTTCATACAATGTGAGTAATCTTTTAGTTCTACTTTATACAATGTGAGTAATCTGCTAGTTCTACTTTATACAATGTGTAATATTTTGGTTCAACTTCATACAATGTGAGTAATCTGCTAGTTCTACTTTATACAATGTGTAATATTTTGGTTCAACTTCATACAATGTGAGTAATCTGCTAGTTCTACTTCATACAATGTGTGTAATATTTTGGTTCAACTTCATACAATGTGTGTAATCTGCTAGTTCTACTTCATACAATGTGTGTAATATTTTGGTTCAACTTCATACAATGTGTATAATCTGCTAGTTCTACTTCATACAATGTGTGTAATATTTTGGTTCAACTTCATACAATGTGTATAATCTGCTAGTTCTACTTCATACAATGTGTGTAATATTTTGGTTCAACTTCATACAATGTGTGTAATCTGCTAGTTCTACTTCATACAATGTGTGTAATCTGCTAGTTCTACTTCATACAATGTGAGTAATCTGTTAGTTCTACTTTATACAATGTGTGTAATCTGCTAGTTCTACTTTATACAATGTGAGTAATCTGCTAGTTCTACTTTATACAATGTTTGTAGTCTGGTAGATCTACTTCATACAATGTGTAATCTTTTTGTTCTACTTTATACAATGTTAGTAATCTGCAGTTCTACTTCATACAATGTGTGTCATCTTTTTGTTCTACTTCATACAATGTGTGTAATCTGCATTTCTACTTCATACAATGTGTGTAATCTTTTTGTTCTAATTCATACAATGTGTGTAATCTGCAGTTCTACTTCATTCAATGTGTGTCATCTTTTTGTTCTACTTGATACAATGTGTGTAATCTGCAGTTCTACTTCATACAATGTGTGTAATCTTTTTGTTCTAATTCATACAATGTGTGTAATCTGCTAGTTCTACTTCATTCAATGTGTGTCATCTGCTAGTACTACTTCATTCAATGTGAGTAATCTGCTAGTATTCCTTCAATCCAATTTCCTGGTAACCTGCCGCAGCTGATAAACCAAGATTGGACGAAGCGCTAGTAAAATATCAAATAGATCGTCCCAGGATCAATAAATTATCACTTCTGAAATAACAAAGAATGAAATATTGAATTTACTGCAATTGGCATTCAGACATTATACTTAAACAAGGTTTGAATTCTTGCATCCATTTTACAATGGCATTATTTATTATTTATCTTTAA
Source organism: Steromphala cineraria (assembly GCA_916613615.1). Taxonomy (NCBI): domain Eukaryota; kingdom Metazoa; phylum Mollusca; class Gastropoda; order Trochida; family Trochidae; genus Steromphala; species Steromphala cineraria. The sequence continues at coordinate 67,670,629 of OU744723.1, read as the reverse complement.
CTATATATTACAAAAAGGGCAGAAGTTATTAGATAAAAGATATTGACTCTTTATCCAATGACAACTTTGTCATGAAGTAAATGTAATTGATGTTGTTTTTTATTTATCCAACCCGAACACTAAAATTAAATTAAATATTTTTATAACAAAAATTCTTCTCAATGTATTGAGCAGTTCCTCCTAATCAAACAATTAACACCAATTTTCGAGGTTAGATGTGAAGTGTAATTTACAACCAAACAGCATTAGCAGATACATGATCTTCTATCTGTTGTCAGATTACCATTTGTAATAACTGCATATGTACTTTTGTAATAATATGGCATACCACACGAAATGAATACTTAGTGTAAAAATATATATCTAATTCGTCACCTGTTAGCGTTATTCCAAGCTCCAAATCTAAAATAATTGAAGTATTATTTACTATTGACATACGATATTGAGATATGAGATACGTTAATCTCTTACAAAACAGAAATATTAAATCACAACCATCACACTTATTCTTATTCACACCTATTCGACGCCTGACCGTGTTAACCTAAAGAGAAGACGATATAGGCTACAGTTATTAACTGTATATAAACCTTCAGTCAGGCATGACGAGGCTCGGTGTATCTAAAGATAAGACTACCACAGATAATGCTCAACTTACTTAGAGTGTTGAAGGGAATTGACTGAGAAAGACAAGCTATTACAGTTGTATTTACATTTACTAAGGACTGATGGATTGATTCATACACAAACGTTATTCATTGGTGTATGGTTGTATTGGTGTATTTGATTCATAATGAAAATTAAAATTTGTATGATACATTTGATAAAACTCATTTGTCTTGCTCCTTTTTCAATCTGATATAACTCCTTGGCAAGTATGTAGCTTCGCCTTGGTTGCTTGGCTCATGTAGATGAATCTAAGAAAAATACACTATTCAAGTTTTACACCTGACATCATTTACCTAAACAGAAACCTATCTACAGTTATTAACTGTATAGAAACCTTTAGTCTAGCAAGACGAGGATCCGTGTGTCTTCAGATAGGATTACCACAGATAATTCTCAAATTACTAACAGTGTTAAAGGGAGGTAACTGTGAAAGACAAGGTATCTAAGGTTCTATATTCACAAAGAATATGTGTCGCAGTTTAAATCACAAATGTGGGTCACTGGAGTATTGTTGCCAACACTTGATTCTTATTCAAACACATAAATTTGCATGAAATTCAATATCTTTGACGATACACCTTTACGTTTACTTGACTATCATGTTTGCAGCTAGTCAATCAAGCAGCCATTGAGTTGGCTCAAACCGTTAACCCTTTACGGTTCTTTGAGATAGACTTGTTCTTTAGTAAAGTACTTCAATCAGATAACTGCCTAATCTTCGATCGATTAACATCTCTCAGTGATGCTGGAATACAAAGTCTACATTATTACAAAAATACAATATTAATCAACTTGATAAGAATTGTTCTTCAAAATGTATATTGATATATTTAGTTCTTGACTGCTGATGTTATCAGGTTTTTGTCAGGTAATTTATGAATTGGTCGCTACCTTGTGATTATTTCTTCAAATTTATATCTCCTTTAAATAAATTCTACAAATTCGATTTCTGAGTTTTTAGTTTTTGCTGTTTGGCACCCAAGCTGTCTTGTTTTAAAGTGATATTGTCGTCAGTCAATCATACACTTTATTCCAAGATAATCCTCTGGCATGTTTTTAACCTTAATTGTTTTTAAGCCGTGTTTGTTAGAAAATTTAGTCCACAATAGAAAACGCAAAGAATTTGATTTGGAACCAAAAGATTCTATGTCAAATTAACTGCAAAATAACATAATCTTACCAATTTATTTTTAAATCATTCATGTAATACTTTGTCTTAAGTCATAAATGTTTTGTCAGTATCAATTAGGTATCCGCCTCTAAACATGTTATATTGAATGGAAATGTTATGGTAATGCACACTCGATGATTTGTTTTCAAATGGACTTTTTCCAAAAGAAGGGTTCTAGTCGTGTGGCAAATCAAGTAGGGCCCCTTGCAATACTGACGCGCTCAGTCCTCAGTAGCTTCTTTCCATGAGTAGACAATGATTTACCATGGATAACCAGACACACCAATGCGTACCAAATATATAATGATAGGTTTTGTGATATGAATTATTTAAGAGAATCTATATCGGGGTTAGTTATTTTATCGATACGCCGAAATGACGGAGGAAACTGGAATCTGATTGGTCGCATTGGGATCGGCCCTACAAACTGATCGGGGTCATTTCCTGTTCAAAGTTCACCTGGACTCGGCCCTCTACGGGATATATTAGAGCCAGAACTGTCAGAATAAGGTTACTCTGTACATTAATTATATAAAAGATAATGCTGTTATGTTAATTATGTTTTGAATTTATATCCAGAGATAGTAATTCCACAGCTTTTATAAACAAACCTATAAATAAACCTATGAGGTGAAAATTCGCATAAGGGTTATACAAAAGTAATAGTTATATGAATAAGATTGACCATGATATTCAGACAAAAGAAATTCATTTTACAAATATTCAGAAAATTATGAATTTCATAACGGGTTCGGGAAACACGGTGTCATCAATCGTGTTACATTTAGTTGCATAAAGAATATATAGAAGGTAAATCATTTCAGATACTCTGAACGAATTATTTTGGTTATTCAATGATTAGTAGCATGTTGTCTAGCTTCGATTCCAAACGTATCCTCATAAATACAATTCATTCAATTTCAAAGCAAACATTTTTATGATACATGTATATTGTTCTCAAAAAATAGATAACTAATGTTTGTAATGTTTGTATGATAAAACTTTAACTTTTGCAACGCAATCATCTCACAGCCTTTTCACCATTGTATATTTAAAGTAACTGCTTTCATTACAGTTTATGTGCAACAGATAACAAAGGTAAAAATGTCAAATTTAGATTCTCGATGCATGATTATAGGATCATTTGAGTTTGAAAACCCTTTTTCTCACTCCAATACGCACCTTAGAATAGGATTCTTACAGGTTGAAAATTTACAAAATTGATGTTTGAGTTAGAATGATCACCATGATTCCGGTTGTAAATCACCTATACTAAACTTAGCTATGACATCCTCATCAGTTTTAACAATAAGAATCATTGTGGGTTTTTTTTTATTCTATGAACATCCCCAAAACTAATAAATCAAATTAATATTAGTTGGATGTTACTTCTTAAATCGGTGTTGTTGGATATGATCAGATTAAGTAACACAAACCACAGAAGAACAGTTATCATGCACAAGCCTGATAGTTGGAATTGTCACGATACATACATGCCCCACACTAAGAAGTGTCCATATCTATCTTTACAAACACTGGTCATTGGTTGTGTCTTGGCAGGAGGTAGAAACAGGCATCACGGCATGACATACCAAGATATCTCATGTCAGAGAATGGTAACGTGCGCAGAACTTGTCTTGAAGTTTAAAATTTCACAATACAATTCATAGAAGCAAGCATTGAAGCGTGACAGATGACATATATATTTTCAAAGAAAGATATTGTGACTACAACTTGCTAAATGGAGCTGAACGTTTCACGACACAAGGGGAGAAACAATGCAAGCTTTATAGAAAGACTTGGCGTTAAAGTCACCGTAAGAGGGTAGCCAAGCTTGAGATGTCCTCACGCTCAAGACTGTCAATGATTTGGCAGCTGCATGGAAGTCGTTTTAAAGGGGGAGTAGCACGTTTTTAGGGGGAATATAAGGTGATGTCAGGAAAATTAACATAAATGGTTCCAATTGAAAGAGAATGTATTTTAAATGAATGAATCAGTAATAAATCAAATATATAATGTTAAGTTCAGCCACGCGATTCCTTTTTCTTACACAAAATGAATTAAAGGTGTTTACATAAAAATGGCAGGCAATAAATTTAATGCAAATCGTTTTATTTTGTTCAATGAGCATTAACGTACAATTATCAGTGAAAGTTGAAAATATACAATTTTCAAAAAACGTGCTACTGCCCCTTTAAAACCCCAAAATTTGCAATATTTGTAAGAGTATTTTTATTGTATTCGTGGTATTTTTAGCAATATTTAGTAGATCGGACAAAAATTCATTAAAGATGAGACAGTTTAACAAAATACGTAAGGCCCGGTATGTCAGCATGAGTGCGAAAAGTGTGGCCATCTCACAATTTCCAGTTTCTAAATATACGCTTGAAAGCCGATTTTGTCGCTCAAAACTGGATTTAATTTCCTTTTTCTCAGAATCAGGCACAAGTTGCCGCCCAAGTTGATAGCCATCAGACGCAATTGCGGTAACTGAGACGGGTTGCAAAACCTATACACATAATGATGATGTCACAGAAAGCGGTTCGTTGAAAGCGAGGGCACTATTGGATAAGCATAGTTCAGAAAAGTTTTATTTTCATAAAGACAAATTGAAATATTATATGCTCGTTTCAATGAACTTTGATTAAAAATAATTTTCAATTGCAATGAAAAACAAGTACACCTCGAGTCAATGCGTTACTTTCATATAAGTATGATTTTGTTTACACAATACTCAGAATACATACAAAGGAACACGGATTAGCAAACAGCAAGTTCCTATATCGATGCTATATCTCACAACTAATACATACGTATACATACATATGTCAGTATGGCCTACTTGTATACAATGGAACACTGACCAAACATATTTCTTATTAATGTGGATACAGATTTATCTATCTCAGTTAACATTTACCTTTTCTTAATACTAAAAAACTATTTTTATGTCATTAAGATACCTGATACACCTTATACATTTAATAAAATGGTTCCATCACTTCATACCTTTTTATTTCTGTAACATACATGTGTATGTCATATATTTCTTTAACAAACTATC
>OU744723.1:64439338-64568025 GCA_916613615.1 Steromphala cineraria | reverse complement strand
CTGAGTGTACACGATGTTAGATGTTATCAGTCAAGGTTATCAGATATGACCAAGTAAACAGGGAAACATGTTGATAGGCTTTATCAAAGATCTAGGCTTGAAAGATCGAGGACAAGATCATTGTCCTTCCCTGTTTGAGGATGATTTCCAATACGACTGCGCTGCTCATAGTATAAGAAAGTTATCTTTATGTCTGTCATTTGTATAATTTAATAGTAGAATAATGATACGGCTAGAAATCCATATTAACATCACCAAATGGTTTTATAAGTATAGGATTTTTTAGATATTAAACTTCTGTATTCGAGGAAGAGTTACCTTTCGTCATGGAATCTTATACCGTTTATATGTTTACAATCATAACAAACGAGATAACAACAGGATAGCAATGCCTAACACAAACAGAAGGCAATGTGATGTAGTTAACAATTAGTTTAAGATGATATAATGAGGATAAGTAGATAGTTCCGTTTTACTTGATTCATTTCTTTTAATGCATTGGTTATACTAAAACAATCAATAAAAAATACCATGTCATATCTGGCACACCCATTTTGTCAGGAATGTTTATATGTCATTTTCTTATTTAAATGTAAATTGATTTACAGTCTTTTCGATCAAACTACTGCAGTAAATTTTAGCAAATCAGATAAACTCCATTTTTAAAGACATTTACTGGGTTTTTACTTTAAAATGAATTAATCTTTTTATGAAACTTTAAGAACAAGCACATCAAACTACATACAATTTTGCACAAATCATTGCTCAAATCAATTTAATGAGCATGGCTATGACTGCCCCGAATCATGAAACGTTTGAGCATAAATGCAGTAACCAGGATATAACGAAACCATAAACAATTCATTCGATACCTATAGTGCAAGACTTTTCTCTTTTAAAAGGAGATCAAAATAACATAAAAGCAGGGCAAGTTGACCAAGGAAACAAGAGATATCCATCGTATTCAGCAGAGTGCATAATGAGACCCGTAACAGACTAAATACTGTGTTGAGTATCGCAGGGAACATACCATGTGAGCCACCAGTGGAAAATGATTGGAAATGTAGGTCAGGGTATCATAAGATTTCATTTGCACATTTAAAGAGTTTTTTTGTTTATTTTCCAACATATCAAAAACGTGTGCTTGTAGACAATCATAAGGCGCCATTGCTTTTATAAAACTAACCTAAAGACAGCACAATAGCCCTTTTCCAGAAGTGTGCAAAGCCCTTATACAGAAGTGTGCATCTTAGACCTTATACAGAAGTGTGCATCAAAGCCCTTATCTAGAAGTGTGCATCTTAGTACTTATCCAGAGGTGTGCATCTTAGCCCTTATCCAGAAGTGTGCATCTTAGCCCTTATCCAGAAGTGTGCATCTTAGCCCTTATCCAGAAGTGTGCATCTTATTCCTTATCCAGAAGTGTGCATCTTAGCCTCATCCAGTAGTGTGCATATTAGCCCTTATCCAGAAGTGTGCATCTTAGTCCTTATCCAGAAGTGTGCATCATAGCCCTTTCAGAAGTGTGCATCTTAGTCCTTATCCAGAAGTGTGCATCTTAGCCTCATCCAGAAGTGTGCATCTTAGCCTCATCCAGAAGTGTGCATCTTAGCCCTTATCCAGAAGTGTGCATCTTAGTCCTTATCCAGAAGTGTGCATCTTAGTCCTTATCCAGAAGTGTGCATCTTAGCCCTTATCCAGAAGTGTGCATCTTAGCCCTTATCCAGAAGTGTGCATCTTAGTCCTTATCCAGAAGTGTGCATCTTAGCCTCATCCAGAAGTGTGCATCTTAGCCCTTATCCAGAAGTGTGCATCTTAGTCCTTATCCAGAAGTGTGCATCTTAGCCCTTATCCAGAAGTGTGCATCTTAGTCCTTATCCAGAAGTGTGCATCTTAGCCTCATCCAGAAGTGTGCATCTTAGCCCTTATCCAGAAGTGTGCATCTTAGTCCTTATCCAGAAGTGTGCATCTTAGTCCTTATCCAGAAGTGTGCATCTTAGCCCTTATCCAGAGGTGTGCATCTTAGCCCTTATCCAGAGGTGTGCATCTTAGCCCTTATCCAGAGGTGTGCATCTGAGCCCTTATCCAGAAGTGTGCATCTTAGTCCTTATCCAGAAGTGTGCATCTTAGCCCTTATCCAGAAGTGTGCATCTTAGTCCTTATCCAGAAGTGTGCATCTTAGCCCTTATCCAGAAGTGTGCATCTTAGTCCTTATCCAGAAGTGTGCATCTTAGCCCTTATCCAGAGGTGTGCATCTTAGCCCTTATCCAGAAGTGTGCATCTTAGCCCTTATCCAGAAGTGTGCATCTTAGTCCTTATCCAGAAGTGTGCATCTTAGCCCTGATCTAGAAGTGCGCATCTTAGTCCTTATTCAGAAGTGTGCATCAAAGCTCTTATCTAGAAGTGTGCATCAAAGCCCTTATCTAGAAGTGTGCATCTTAGCCCTTATCCAGAAGTGTGCATCTTAGCCCTTATCCAGAAGTGTGCATCTTAGTCCTTATCCAGAAGTGTGCATCTTAGCCCTTATCCAGAAGTGTGCATCTTATTCCTTATCCAGAAGTGTGCATCTTAGCCTCATCCAGTAGTGTGCATATTAGCCCTTATCCAGAAGTGTGCATCTTAGTCCTTATCCAGAAGTGTGCATCTTAGCCTCATCCAGAAGTGTGCATCTTAGCCCTTATCCAGAAGTGTGCATCTTAGCCTCATCCAGAAGTGTGCATCTTAGTCCTTATCCAGAAGTGTGCATCTTAGCCCTTATCCAGAAGTGTGCATCTTAGTCCTTATCCAGAAGTGTGCATCTTAGCCTCATCCAGAAGTGTGCATCTTAGCCCTTATCCAGAAGTGTGCATCTTAGTCCTTATCCAGAAGTGTGCATCTTAGCCCTTATCCAGAAGTGTGCATCTTAGCCCTTATCCAGAAGTGTGCATCTTAGTCCTTATCCAGAAGTGTGCATCTTAGCCTCATCCAGAAGTGTGCATCTTAGCCCTTATCCAGAAGTGTGCATCTTAGTCCTTATCCAGAAGTGTGCATCTTAGTCCTTATCCAGAAGTGTGCATCTTAGCCCTTATCAAGAGGTGTGCATCTTAGCCCTTATCCAGAAGTGTGCATCTTAGTCCTTATCCAGAAGTGTGCATCTTAGCCTCATCCAGAAGTGTGCATCTTAGCCCTTATCCAGAAGTGTGCATCTTAGTCCTTATCCAGAAGTGTGCATCTTAGCCTCATCCAGAAGTGTGCATCTTAGTCCTTATCCAGAAGTGTGCATCTTAGTCCTTATTCAGAAGTGTGCATCTTAGTCCTTATCCAGAAGTGTGCATCTTAGCCCTTATCCAGAAGTGTGCATCTTAGTCCTTATCCAGAAGTGTGCATCTTAGCCTCATCCAGAAGTGTGCATCTTAGCCTCATCCAGAAGTGTGCATCTTAGCCCTTATCCAGAAGTGTGCATCTTAGTCCTTATCCAGAAGTGTGCATCTTAGCCCTTATCCAGAAGTGTGCATCTTAGTCCTTATCCAGAAGTGTGCATCTTAGCCTCATCCAGAAGTGTGCATCTTAGCCTCATCCAGAAGTGTGCATCTTAGCCCTTATCCAGAAGTGTGCATCTTAGCCCTTATCCAGAAGTGTGCATCTTAGCCCTTATCCAGAAGTGTGCATCTTAGCCCTTATCCAGAGGTGTGCATCTTAGCCCTTATCCAGAAGTGTGCATCTTAGCCCTTATCCAGAAGTGTGCATCTTAGCCCTTATCCAGAGGTGTGCATCTTAGCCCTTATCCAGAAGTGTGCATCTTAGCCCTTATCCAGAGGTGTGCATCTTAGTCCTTATCCAGAAGTGTGCATCTTAGCCCTTATCCAGAAGTGTGCATCTTAGTCCTTATCCAGAAGTGTGCATCTTAGCCTCATCCAGAAGTGTGCATCTTAGCCCTTATCCAGAAGTGTGCATCTTAGCCCTTATCCAGAAGTGTGCATCTTAGCCCTTATCCAGAAGTGTGCATCTTAGCCTCATCCAGAAGTGTGCATCTTAGTCCTTATCCAGAAGTGTGCATCTTAGTCCTTATCCAGAAGTGTGCATCTTAGCCCTTATCCAGAAGTGTGCATCTTAGCCCTTATCCAGAGGTGTGCATCTTAGCCCTTATCCAGAGGTGTGCATCTTAGTCCTTATCCAGAAGTGTGCATCTTAGTCCTTATCCAGAAGTGTGCATCTTAGCCCTTATCCAGAAGTGTGCATCTTAGTCCTTATCCAGAAGTGTGCATCTTAGTCCTTATCCAGAGGTGTGCATCTTAGCCCTTATCCAGAGGTGTGCATCTTAGTCCTTATCCAGAAGTGTGCATCTTAGTCCTTATCCAGAAGTGTGCATCTTAGCCCTTATCCAGAGGTGCGCATCTTAGTCCTTATCCAGAAGTGTGCATCTTAGCCCTTATCCAGAGGTGTGCATCTTAGCCCTTATCCAGAGGTGCGCATCTTAGTCCTTATCCAGAAGTGTGCATCTTAGTCCTTATCCAGAGGTGTGCATCTTAGTCCTTATCCAGAGGTGTGCATCTTAGTCCTTATCCAGAAGTGTGCATCTTAGCCCTTATCCAGAAGTGTGCATGTAAGCCCTTATCTAGAAGTGTGCATCTTAGTCCTTATCCAGAAGTGTGCATCTTAGTCCTTATCCAGAAGTGTGCATCTTAGTCCTTATCCAGAAGTGTGCATCTTAGCCCTTATCCAGAGGTGTGCATCTTAGCCCTTATCCAGAGGTGCGCATCTTAGTCCTTATCCAGAAGTGTGCATCTTAGCCTCATCCAGAGGTGTGCATCTTAGTCCTTATCCAGAAGTGTGCATCTTAGCCCTTATCCAGAGGTGTGCATCTTAGCCCTTATCCAGAAGTGTGCATCTTAGTCCTTATCCAGAAGTGTGCATCTTAGCCTCATCCAGAGGTGTGCATCTTAGTCCTTATCCAGAAGTGTGCATCTTAGCCCTTATCCAGAGGTGCGCATCTTAGTCCTTATCCAGAAGTGTGCATCTTAGCCTCATCCAGAGGTGTGCATCTTAGTCCTTATCCAGAAGTGTGCATCTTAGCCCTTATCCAGAGGTGTGCATCTTAGCCCTTATCCAGAAGTGTGCATCAAAGCCCTTATCCAGAAGTGTGCATCTTAGTCCTTATCCATAGGTGTGCATCTTAGTCCTTATCCAGAAGTGTGCATCTTAGCCCTTATCTAGAAGTGTGCATCTAAGCCCTTATCTAGAAGTGTGCATCTTAGTCCTTATCCAGAAGTGTGCATCTTAGTCCTTATCCAGAGGTGTGCATCTTAGTCCTTATCCAGAAGTGTGCATCTTAGTCCTTACCCAGAAGTGTGCATCTTAGTCCTTATCCAGAAGTGTGCATCTTAGCCCTTATCCAGAGGTGTGCATCTTAGCCCTTATCCAGAGGTGCGCATCTTAGTCCTTATCCAGAAGTGTGCATCTTAGCCCTTATCCAGAAGTGTGCATCTAAGCCCTTATCCAGAAGTGTGCATCTTAGTCCTTATCCAGAAGTGTGCATCTTAGCCCTTATCCAGAAGTGTGCATCTTAGTCCTTATCCAGAAGTGTGCATCTTAGCCCTTATCCAGAAGTGTGCATCTAAGCCCTTATCTAGAAGTGTGCATCTTAGTCCTTATCCAGAAGTGTGCATCTTAGCCCTTATCCAGAAGTGTGCATCTTAGCCCTTATCCAGAAGTGTGCATCTTAGTCCTTATCCAGAGGTGTGCATCTTAGTCCTTATCCAGAAGTGTGCATCTTAGCCCTTATCCAGAAGTGTGCATCTTAGTCCTTATCCAGAAGTGTGCATCTTAGCCCTTATCCAGAAGTGTGCATCTTAGCCCTTATCCAGAAGTGTGCATCTTAGTCCTTATCCAGAGGTGTGCATCTTAGTCCTTATCCAGAAGTGTGCATCTTAGTCCTTATCCAGAAGTGTGCATCTTAGCCCTTTTCCAGAAGTGTGCATCTTAGTCCTTATCCAGAGGTGTGCATCTTAGTCCTTATCCAGAAGTGTGCATCTTAGTCCTTATCCAGAAGTGTGCATCTTAGCCCTTATCCAGAAGTGTGCATCTTAGTCCTTATCCAGAGGTGTGCATCTTAGCCCTTATCCAGAAGTGTGCATCTTAGTCCTTATCCAGAGGTGTGCATCTTAGTCCTTATCCAGAAGTGTGCATCTTAGTCCTTATCCAGAGGTGTGCATCTTAGTCCTTATCCAGAAGTGTGCCTCAAAGCCCTAATCCAGAAGTGTGCATCAAAGCCCTATTCCAGAAGTGTGCATCTTAGTCCTTATCCAGAAGTGTGCATCTTAGCCTCATCCAGAAGTGTGCATCTTAGCCCTTATCCAGAGGTGTGCATCTTAGTCCTTATCCAGAAGTGTGCATCTTAGCCCTTATCCAGAAGTGTGCATCTTAACCTTTATCCAGAAGTGTGCATCTTAGCCCTTATTTAGAAGTGTGCATCAAAGCCCTAATCCAGAGGTGTGCATCTTAGTCCTTATCCAGAAGTGTGCATCTTAGTCCTTATCCAGAAGTGTGCATCTTAGTCCTTATCCAGAAGTGTGCATCTTAACCCTTATCCAAAAGTGTGCATCTTAGCCCTTATTTAGAAGTGTGCATCAAAGCCCTAATCCAGAGGTGTGCATCTTAGCCTCATCCAGAAGTGTGCATCTAAGCCCTTATCCAGAGGTGTGCATCTTAGTCCTTATCCAGAAGTGTGCATCTTAGTCCTTATCCAGAAGTGTGCATCTTAGCCCTTATCCAGAAGTGTGCATCAAAGCCCTTATCCAGAAGTGTGCATCTTAGTCCTAATCCAGAAGTGTGCATCTTAGCCTCATCCAGAAGTGTGCATAAAAACCCTTATCCAGAAGTGTGCATCTTAGCCTCATCCAGAAGTGTGCATCTTAGCCTCATCCAGAAGTGTGCATAAAAACCCTTATCCAGAGGTGTGCATCTTAGTCCTTATTCAGAAGTGTGCATCAAAGCCCTAATCCAGAAGTGTGCATCAAAGCCCTTATCCAGGAGTGTGCATCAAAGTCCTTATCCAGAAGTGTGCATCAAAGCCCTTATCCAGGAGTGTGCATCAAAGTCCTTATTCAGGAGTGTGCATCAAAGTCCTTATCCAGAAGTGTGCATCAAAGCCCTTATCCAGGAGTGTGCATCAAAGTCCTTATTCAGGAGTGTGCATCTTAGCCCTAATCCAGAAGTGTGCATCTTAGCCTCATCCAGAAGTGTGCATCTTAGCCCTTATCCAGAAGTGTGCATCTTAGCCCTTATCCAGAGGTGTGCATCTTAGTCCTTATCCAGAAGTGTGCATCTTAGTCCTTATCCAGAGGTGTGCATCTTAGTCCTTATTCAGAAGTGTGCATCTTAGCCCTTATCCAGAAGTGTGCAATTTAGCCCTTATCCAGAAGTGTGCATCTTAGTCCTTATCCAGAAGTGTGCATCAAAGCCCCAATCCAGAAGTGTGCATCAAAGCCCTAATCCAGAGGTGTGCATCTTAGTCCTTATTCAGAAGTGTGCATCAAAGCCCTAATCCAGAAGTGTGCATCAAAGCCCTTATCCAGGAGTGTGCATCAAAGTCCTTATCCAGAAGTGTGCATCAAAGCCCTTATCCAGGAGTGTGCATCAAAGTCCTTATTCAGGAGTGTGCATCAAAGTCCTTATCCAGAAGTGTGCATCTTAGTCCTTATCCAGAAGTGTGCATCTTAGTCCTTATCCAGAAGTGTGCATCTTAGCCTCATCCAGAAGTGTGCATCTTAGCCCTTATCCAGAAGTGTGCATCTTAGCCCTTATCCAGAAGTGTGCATCTAAGCCCTTATCTTGAAGTGTGCATGAAAGCCCTAATCAAGAGGTGTGCATCTTAGTCCTTATCCAGAAGTGTGCATCTTAGCCTCATCCAGAAGTGTGCATCTTAGCCCTTATCTAGAAGTGTGCATCAAAGCCCTAATCCAGAGGTGTGCATCTTAGCCCTTATCCAGAAGTGTGCATCTTAGTCCTTATCCAGAGGTGTGCATCTTAGCCCTTATCCAGAGGTGTGCATCTTAGCCTCATCCAGAAGTGTGCATCTTAGTCCTTATCCAGAGGTGTGCATCTTAGTCCTTATTCAGAAGTGTGCATCTTAGCCCTTATCCAGAAGTGTGCATCTTAGCCCTTATCCAGAAGTGTGCATCTTAGTCCTTATCCAGAAGTGTGCATCAAAGCCCTAATCCAGAAGTGTGCATCAAAGCCCTTATCCAGGAGTGTGCATCAAAGTCCTTATCCAGAAGTGTGCATCTTAGTCCTTATTCAGGAGTGTGCATCAAAGTCCTTATCCAGAAGTGTGCATCTTAGTCCTTATCCAGAAGTGTGCATCTTAGTCCTTATCCAGAAGTGTGCATCTTAGCCTCATCCAGAAGTGTGCATCTTAGCCCTTATCCAGAGGTGTGCATCTTAGTCCTTATCCAGAAGTGTGCATCAAAGCCCTAATCCAGAAGTGTGCATCTTAGCCCTAATCTAGAAGTGTGCATCAAAGCCCTAATCCAGAGGTGTGCATCTTAGTCCTTATCCAGAAGTGTGCATCTTAGCCTCATCCAGAAGTGTGCATCTTAGCCCTTATCCATAGGTGTGCATCTTAGTCCTTATCCAGAAGTGTGCATCATAGCTCTTATCCAGAAGTGTGCATCTTAGCCCTTATCCAGAAGTGTGCATCTTAGCCCTTATCTAGAAGTGTGCATCAAAGCCCTAATCCAGAGGTGTGCATCTTAGTCCTTATCCAGAAGTGTGCATCAAAGCCCTAATCCAGAAGTGTGCATCTTAGTCCTTATCCAGAAGTGTGCATCTTAGTCCTTATTCAGAAGTGTGCATCTTAGCCCTTATCCAGAGGTGTGCATCTTAGTCCTTATCCAGAAGTGTGCATCAAAGCCCTTATCCAGAAGTGTGCATCTTAGCCCTAATCCAGAAGTGTGCATCTTAGCCCTAATCCAGAAGTGTGCATCTTAGCCTCATCCAGAAGTGTGCATCTTAGCCCTAATCCAGAAGTGTGCATCTTAGCCCTTATACAGAAGTGTGCATCTTAGTCCTTCTTCAGAAGTGTGCATCTTAGCCCTTATCCAGAGGTGTGCAACTTAGTCCTTATCCAGAAGTGTGCATCAAAGCCCTTATCCAGAAGTGTGCATCAAAGCCCTTATCCAGGAGTGTGCATCTTAGCCTCATCCAGAAGTGTGCATCTTAGCCCTAATCCAGAAGTGTGCATCTTAGCCTCATCCAGAAGTGTGCATCTTAGCCCTAATCCAGAAGTGTGCATCTTAGCCCTTATTCAGAAGTGTGCATCTTAGTCCTTATTCAGAAGTGTGCATCTTAGCCCTTATCCAGAGGTGTGCATCTTAGTCCTTATTCAGAAGTGTGCATCAAAGCCCTAATCCAGAAGTGTGCATCAAAGCCCTAATCCAGAAGTGTGCATCAAAGCCCTTATCCAGAAGTGTGCATCTTAGTCCTTATCCAGAAGTGTGCATCTTAGTCCTTATCCAGAAGTGTGCATCTTAGCCTCATCCAGAAGTGTGCATCTTAGCCCTTATCCAGAAGTGTGCATCTTAGCCCTTATCCAGGAGTGTGCATCTTAGCCTCATCCAGAAGTGTGCATCTTAGCCCTTATCCAGAAGTGTGCATCTTGTTCACCTGGGAGGGACACTGAAGTGAGTAGAAAATTCTTCTGTGTGATGGCCGATTCTAATTCAAAAGCTTAATGTTATTTTGCGATTATTGTGTAAATATCTGCATGTACTTATATATATGCACAGCTTCCTTTACAATATAGTAAAAAATTTACTCTGAACGTTTTTGTTGTTGATTCTATTAAAGTAAAATATTTGTTTTTTCTTTAACATCTACGAAATCTAAAACACTACTTTTTTTAAGCTATCTAAGCGTGAAAATATCTCCCTAAACAAACAAACAAAAATTTGTAAAATCATATTCGACTTAAATGTTCCTTTTCTCATTTTACAGCTTGAATTTATAAATTCAAATTGAATAGCTAAATCTATATAACAATTTGTTTACAAATCTTATTTGATAATGGATGCAACAATATTTTCTTTAAGTTAACTATTTCCTTGGTTTTGTCTTAGTTGATTGAAGATACTCATTAAAGATAATAAGATAATAAAGGAACTAAAAATGAATTAAAATAAAACAATTTCCAAAATAAGTTTTACTTTAAAGATAAGATAGGATATTGACATCTTAATAAACATTGAAATCAAAATATTCATGAAAGAACTAAAGTATTAAAATTTAGAAACATTTTAACTGATTAATAAAAAACATTCTTTTCAGCCGAGCATTCAGTGCTTGTTTATAAAGATTGACATTTATACATTGAAGTTAAAATTGTCCATGAATATCAATTTTCAGATATCATTTCTAAAGATTTTCAGATAAGTTTTCTTATTCAATAGTCAAGTGTATTTCTTGTGATTCGTTTTACATCGAAACAAGACTGTCATAGGCAAAGTTATGTTTGGACTTGAACTGAATTGCTGGGATTTGAATTCAGCCTGCAGGTGATAGACATCGCTTGAGAACTATATTTACAAAGATGAGTGTTTCCTTGCTGTTTTTCTCTATTCAATCAAGCACTATCTTACAAATGCATGCACAGAAAGATCTGCAACCCTATGGTCCAAAAATGTGTAAAGAAACTAGAAAAAGGACGTATGGTTGTTTATGCTACAGATTTGATGCTGTACAGTTGAACTGCCATCTTATTGTTCATGCATCAAACCAAGGGACTCACAACCTACATGTAAAGCGAACCATGTCCCGGTCAATGAGAGAGGATACTACACCCAAGCAACCAGGTAAATATACTCCTAACTGTCGACTTGTTGTTAGTACATCAGACCAACGGTCTCACAACCTACATGTACAGGGAGCCATGTCTAGGTCAATGTGAGAGGATACTACAGTCAAGCAACCAGGTAAATATACTCCTAACTGTCGACTTCTTTTTAGTACATCAGACCAAGGGTCTCACAACCTACATGTACAGGGAGCCATGTCTAGGTCAATGAGAGGGGATACTACACCCAAGCAACCAGGTTAATATACTCCTAACTGTCGACTTGTTTTTAGTACATCAGACCAACGGTCTCACAACCTACATGTACAGGGAGCCATGTCTAGGTCAATGTGAGAGGATACTACACTCAAGCAACCAGGTTAATATACTCCTAACTGTCGACTTGTTGTAAGTACATCAGACCAACGGTCTCACAACCTACGTGTACAGGGAGCCATGTCTAAATCAATGAGAGGGGATACTACACTCAAGCAACCAGGTAAATATACTCCTAACTGTCGACTTGTTGTAAGTACATCAAACCAAGGGTCTCACAACCTACATGTACAGGGAGTCATGTCTAGGTCAATGAGAGAGGATACTACACTCAAGCAACCAGGTAAATATACTCCTAACTGTCGACTTGTTGTTAGTACATCAGACCAAGGGTCTCACAACCTACATGTACAGGAATCCATGTCTATGTCAATGAGAGAGGATACTACACCAAGCAACCAGGTAAATATGCTCCTAACTGTCGTCTTGTTGTTAGTACATCAGACCAACGGTCTCACAACCTACATGTAAAGGGATACTACACCAAGCAACCAGGTAGATATACTCCTAACTGTCGTCTTGTTGTAAGTACATCAGACCAACGGTCTCACAACCTACATGTACAGGAACTCATGTCTAGGTCAATGCGAGAGGATACTACACCCAAGCAGCAAGGTAAATATGCTCCGTACTGTCGTCTTGTTGTTAGTACATCAGACCAACGGTCTCACAACCTACATGTAAAGGGATACTCCACCCAAACTACCAGGTAAATATACTCTTAATATGTGATATGCTATGAATGTAATGCTTTAGGTAAGGGTAAATTATGTTAAGGCATTTCAATAGCCAAATATCTAAATTTCGCATGTCTGAGGGCTTTCATTCAAACATGTTTCTGTTATGTTACATTATGTTTTCAGTCCACAAAGTTACGTAGGAATCATTATATTGAATGGCTACCTTTTAAAACACAATTCTCACTTGATATCATTCTGGCAATGAATGAACGATGTTGATGACTTTGCTTTCATAGATATATTCCACTCTCCTCCTTCAACTCAATGACACGCCCTGGAAGATGTAATGTTGTTATGTTGACATGGATAATTGTCTTACCTTACAGTAAAATACTTGTTTTACATTACGTTTACATCAGTTCGAACAAAATCAAAAATAACATTAAGGCTGCGCATGCTTAATCGGTAAACAATGAAGTACATACCCGTAATAGTCATTAAGGAATTAATTACCTGAATTGCTGCATATTTCTATTTGATTCCACCGTCTTTTATATGCTGTCATGATTCTAAATAAAGTTTAGAATGAGCTATTTTCAGTGCATTTTGACTTTAATATTTCATGTGTTTTTCATACAACAATTTAATCGAGGGTTGTCAAGTTTTAATTTTTCATTTAGGTCTATTCAGTACGCAGAAATCGGAAAACTGTTGCAATCACAAGGAAAAGGATTGATGTACGCCAAGCTTTGCTAGCATACACACATATTTGCCTAGCATACTTCGACAATTATTTGAAAATTATTCAAATGACAGTTTCAATGTTTTTATTCTTGTTAAAGTAAGATTTCTGAAAATGACATTTTTGGAAAATTGATTTTTAAATAAATCTAAACTAATTATGCATACCTGATCACTAAATATAATGACTTGAAAATCAGCCATTACCTAAAACAAAAACGTCTCAACTTGAAATAGATAACCATTGTTCACTTTATATGTTCTTATCATTTTATGTTATTGATGTTTTCAAATTTGACGAGAGTTTGTCCATACATATGTGATTTCCTAAGCTATTCAATGGCTTTGAAGTAAAGCTAAAATTTCATAGTTCTTGTTGAAGATGCAATAAAGTGCTTTTCCTCACTCTACCACCAACTTTCACATGATTTAGCATGTCTTATGTTAAACCATTGAATTATCTTAAACCATTTTTAATTGCTGGAAGTTGGAAAATACTTCTTATCGTATTTTTGTATGCAGGACTTTATAAAATAAGGAATACAGTATAGAACATGTACTTTCTCAAAGATATTTTGTTATCATTACGATTTATTGACAAAAATATGAATGAAATGTTGGTTATGCACGATCAACAATTCATATCTTAGAAATTTCAATCAAAGTAGTTTTGAGATATATCATTTATAATATCTCCTTTGTTAATTGTGGTAAAAGGCCACGGATAGCGAGCCCATGAATACAAAGCGCAGAGCAAAACAGAAACAAGAAGATAATGTCTAATCTTCTTGAATCACTTGTTCCAATTTGAATCAACGTATAGACTAGACATAATGAAAACGCAAGCAAACACCTGATGTGCTCAAGACATATTACGAATCATTTCATCATGACATTAATACGCTTCCATTTTGATTTGTTAATGATGAGTTTTTCCTGATGTTTTCAAATGTTTCCAAAACAAATGAAAATTGTCCTGTTTGTGTACCGAGTCAAAAATTCCTAAATGTTCACCTATTTTTTCGTCACGATTGTAAATAAACCAAAACATCTCAGTGTCAAGTGACTTGTCTAACTATGAAGGATAACACATGAAAGAGAATAAACAAAGTTTATTCCAAAAAAATACCACAAACAATCAATTCCAACAAAACAAAGTACAAATGAAGAAACACTCATATACACATATTCAGACACATGCACGTCATACACACATGCAACTTCAATCATCACTCACCTTCCACATTTATGCATATCACTCATATGCAAATCATCCCAATACATAGAGCATCTTTCCCAAGGGTCTTCTGATATATCAAATAAATCAACACAAGTTGATAAAAGTAACAAATATCTGCGATTGTAGGGCCAGGCAAAAGGTCAAAGTTCACTTAGCCTGTAGAACAAGGCACAATCCCTAAAATATTAAAGTGCAGTCCCTTAACAGTTTAATGCTAAGACAGTATCACCACAACGTGACCAAGGTATCACCGCAATGTGACTGAAGTATCACCACAACGTGACCGAAGTATCACCACAACGTGACCGAGGTACCACCACAACGTGACCGAGGTACCACCACAACGTGACCGAGGTATCACCACAACGTGACCGAGGTATCACCACAACGTGACCGAGGTATCACCACAACGAGACCGAAATATCACCACAACGTGACCGAAGTATCACCACAACGTGAACGAGGTATCACCACAAGGTGACCGAGGTATCACAACAACGTGACCAAAGGTATCACCACAACGTGACCGAAGTATCACCACAACGTGACCAAAGGTATCACCACAACGTGACTGAAGATACATCACCCTTAAGTGACGTCACACCCGACCACGACGTAGTGGGTTCCCTCTTCCCCTCATATCCATTATGTCCGTCTTCAACATGACCCTTGTGCCCGAGACTGACGTCACACAGCACAAGGAACATGTCCTTGGTCCCCAATGCTCAACACTGTAAAACATCGTTTCACAAAATATAACACTAATCACCAACATGTTTTAAACATTATAGCTTTTCAACATTCCGCATAACATGTTTTATATTCACATTACACTATTTAAACATTTCACAAAATGTCATAAGATATCTACATCACATCACTAGGTCAAAAAGACTGTCTTGAAATTACAAGTCTACAATTACATGCATACAAAATATTACATGTTACAAAGGTCACAATTTATGAAGTACATATTTCTACTTACGGCTCACACAGCCTGTGCTCCCATGAAGTCATTTCATTCATCTGACAACCCAACAGAAATGTAACCTTTTATAGGCTCTCTAGCACATATCTCACACTTTGAGCATGCATGCAACACACCAACAACCCAGCAGGTGTGTTTGGATGTTCCGTTCTCTGTTCCCGCTTAGAGCGGACTCAGATTAACGATACCTTATGGATTTACCTGTGGGTTGTAGTATTGATTACTAATGTGTTATATTCAACCAGCTGATTTTGGTTTGTATGATTTATGATTATTGTTTAATTGATATATACATCATTTTCGGTAAAAAATTAACATGTTAATCTTAATCAACCATTTTCTTCAAACAGAGTCAGCGAAAGGCATCAATTCTTCTGCTAACGTGTGTTACAATGGAAGCCCACCCAGTTGGTTAACTGCTATCAAGTGCCCTAAATATGGTGTGAAGTCTCTACTTCAAGCTTGTGTTGATAAGAATCTGGTCAAAGTGGAGAGACTTGTCAACAAGGGTTCTGTAGATGTAAACTGTAAAGGTGGACAAGATCAGATTACAGCTTTCATGCTAGCAGCTGAGGCTCCAAACAAAGAAATGTTTGACTTCCTAATAAGACAGAAATCCTACCTGTCAGTTGTCGATGTGGCCGGTAACAACGTGTTGCATTATGCATGTCGGGGTGGTAGCGTTGATATTATCAAGACACTGGTAGAGGACCACATGTTAAACATAGAATGCAGAGGACGTAATGGAAAAACTCCTCTGATGATTGCTGTAGCGGAAGGCTTTGTTGAAGCTGTTAAGTTCCTGTGTGACAAAGGGGCCAACATTCATAGTAAAGATGATCAAAACAACACAATTCTTCACATCTCTTGCGAAAGTGGCAATTTGGGGATGTTGAAGTATGTATTTTCTCTTAACGTTTGTGATATAGAGTATAAAGGAAAGCACGGGGCCACTCCTCTGATGATAGCTGTGGAGCAATGTTATAAAGATGTGACAGAATTCCTTTTGGACAAAGGAGCTGATGTAGGAAAAGTTAACGAGGAAAACATTAACATACTCCATGTGGCAGATGAGAACTGCTTTGTAGACTTTGTGAAGTTTATTTTGTCGAGAAATTTACGATTTTATGCTGACAAAGAATTCAGAGACAGCGATGGGAGAACGCCTTTAATGGTTGCTGTCATTAATGGTTGGCTGAACACTGTTAAATCCTTGAAAACAAAAGGCGCTGATATTCACTCTGTCGATAATGATTGCAACAACATCCTACATCTGGCTTGCGAAAGCGGCCACATAGACATGGTGAGATATATCTTGTCGCTAAACTTATTTGATAAAGACTGTAAAGCAAATAACGGGAAAACTCCTCTTATGGTTGCTGTTGATAATGGTCACAAGAAGATGGTTGAGTTCCTGTATAAACAAGGTGCGAGTCTGACATTATCAGATGATGAAGGAAGCACAGTACTTCACATTGCCTGTGAGGACACTCTTGAGATGGTCCAGTACCTACTCTCTATGAACGAACTGAAGGGATTTGAGAGGAGGAGAGACAAGAGGGGACACACGCCCCGCCAGGTGGCAGAGGAAAACCATAAAGATGACATTGTGACATTCCTCAAAACAATCGAAGGTGACAAATTGATCAAATAATTTTGAGTAATTGAATGTGATAATGTAAAGATAACTACCTCCCTTGAAACTTTGAATATGTTGATTGATTAATGTTGGCATCAATTCCAAGTTTTTAAGGTTGTCAAGTTTACATTTGGAAAAGTAGACATTTTTAGAAAAAGTAACAAGTCTTGTTCGCACTTCTAACTAGGTGTCTGGTTTACATCCTCAATCTAAATGTTTGCTTAAATCTCCCATCTTAATCTTGAGTGTACGTCCAGTTAAGAATAAACTCATAGAACCTTTGTCTTCTATCATTTCTTGTCATCCTCAAGACTGCCTTCTTGCCTCTAGTTAATTGTTCGTTTACATTGCTTGAAACGTTTTCACTCCTCTTGAGCTCACGGCATGTTTATGTCCATATATTAGATTTCTATCTTTATATGAATCATGGCTTAAACTCGCCCTTTTTTCACTAACTTATTGATTTCATAATATCTTACATCGTGTCACATCATCCTCCCGCTGATGTCAGGATACCTTAAAAGTTCATAATTTAAACTCTCTGTTTTCACACCATAAACTCTCTGCGCTCACACCATAAACTCACTGTGTTCACACCATAAACTCACTGCGTTCACACCATAAACTCTCTGCGCTCACACCATAAACTCACTGCGTTCACACCATAAACTCTCTGCGCTCACATCATAAACTCACTGTGTTCACACCATAAACTAACTGCGTTCACACCATAAACTCTCTGCGCTCACACCATAAACTCACTGCGTTCACACCATAAACTCTCTGCGCTCACACCATAAACTCTCAGCGCTCACACCATAAACTCACTGCGCTCACACCATAAACTCACTGCGTTCATACCATAAACTCTCTGCCCTCACACCATAAACTCACTGCGTTCATACCATAAACTCTCAGCGCTCACATCATAAACTCACTGTGTTCACACCATAAACTCACTGCGTTCACACCATAAACTCTCTGCGCTCACATCATAAACTCACTGTGTTCACACCATAAACTCACTGCGTTCACACCATAAACTCTCTGCGCTCACACCATAAACTCACTGCGTTCACACCATAAACTCTCTGCGCTCACATCATAAACTCACTGCGTTCATACCATAAACTCTCTGTGTTCACACCATAAACTCACTGTGTTCAGACCATAAACTCACTGCGCTCACACCATAAACTCTCTGCGCTCACACCATAAACTCTCTGCGCTCACACCATAAACTCTCAGCGCTCACACCATAAACTCACTGCGTTCACACCATAAACTCTCTGCGCTCACATCATAAACTCACTGCGTTCACACCATAAACTCTCTGCGCTCACACCATAAACTCACTGCGCTCACACCATAAACTCTCTGCGTTCACACCATAAACTCTCTGCGCTCACACCATAAACTCACTGCGCTCACACCATAAACTCACTGCGCTCACACCATAAACTCACTGCGCTCACACCATAAACTCTCTGCGTTCACACCATAAACTCACTGTGTTCACACCATAAACTCTCTGCGCTCACACCATAAACTCACTGTGTTCACACCATAAACTCTCTGCGCTCACACCATAAACTCTCAGCGCTCACACCATAAACTCACTGCGTTCACACCATAAACTCACTGCGTTCACACCATAAACTCTCTGCGCTCACACCATAAACTCACTACGCTCACACCATAAACTCTCTGCGTTCACACCATAAACTCACTGTGTTCACACCATAAACTCACTGTGTTCATACCATAAACTCACTGTGTTCACACCATAAACTCACTACGCTCACACCATAAACTCACTGTGTTCAGACCATAAACTCTCTGCGTTCACACCATAAACTCACTGCGCTCACACCATAAACTCACTGCGTTCACACCATAAAATCACTGCGTTCACACCATAAACTCACTGCGTTCACACCATAAACTCACTGTGTTCACACCATAAACTCACTGCGTTCATACCATAAACTCACTGCGCTCACACCATAAACTCTCTGCGCTCACACCATAAACTCATTGTGTTCACACCATAAACTCACTGCGCTCACACCATAAACTCACTGCGTTCACACCATAAACTCACTGTGTTCACACCATAAACTCACTGCGTTCACACCATAAACTCACTGCGCTCACACCATAAACTCACTGCGTTCACACCATAAACTCACTGCGTTCACACCATAAACTCACTGCGTTCACACCATAAACTCACTGCGTTCATACCATAAACTCACTGCGCTCACACCATAAACTCACTGCGCTCACACCATAAATTTACTGCGTTCACACCATAAACTCACTGCGTTCATACCATAAACTCTCTGTGTTCACACCATAAACTCACTGCGCTCACACCATAAACTCTCTGTGTTCATACCTTAAACTCTCAGCGCTCACACCATAAACTCACTGCGTTCATACCTTAAACTCTCAGCGCTCACACCATAAACTCACTGCGTTCATACCTTAAACTCTCAGCGCTCACACCATAAACTCACTGCGTTCATACCTTAAACTCTCAGCGCTCACACCATAAACTCACTGCGTTCATACCATAAACTCTCTGTGTTCACACCATAAACTCACTGCGCTCACACCATAAACTCACTGTGTTCATACCTTAAACTCTCAGCGCTCACACCATAAACTCACTGCGTTCACACCATAAACTCACTGCGCTCACACCATAAACTCACTGCGTTCATACCTTAAACTCTCAGCGCTCACACCATAAACTCACTGCGTTCATACCTTAAACTCTCAGCGCTCACACCATAAACTCACTGCGCTCACACCATAAATTTACTGCGTTCACACCATAAACTCACTGCGTTCATACCATAAACTCTCTGTGTTCACACCATAAACTCACTGCGCTCACACCATAAACTCACTGTGTTCATACCTTAAACTCTCAGCGCTCACACCATAAACTCACTGCGTTCATACCTTAAACTCTCAGCGCTCACACCATAAACTCACTGCGTTCATACCTTTAACTCTCAGCGCTCACACCATAAACTCTCTGCGCTCACACCATAAACTCTCAGCGCTCACACCATAAACTCTCTGCGCTCACACCATAAACTCTCAGCGCTCACACCATAAACTCTCTGCGCTCACACCATAAACTCTCAGCGCTCACACCATAAACTCACTGCGTTCATACCTTAAACTCTCAGCGCTCACACCATAAACTCACTGCGTTCATACCTTAAACTCTCAGCGCTCACACCATAAACTCACTGCGTTCATACCATAAACTCTCTGTGTTCACACCATAAACTCACTGCGCTCACACCATAAACTCACTGTGTTCATACCTTAAACTCTCAGCGCTCACACCATAAACTCACTGCGTTCATACCTTAAACTCTCAGCGCTCACACCATAAACTCACTGCGTTCATACCTTAAACTCTCAGCGCTCACACCATAAACTCACTGCGTTCATACCTTAAACTCTCAGCGCTCACACCATAAACTCTCTGCGTTCATACCATAAACTCTCTGCGTTCATACCATAAACTCACTGCGTTCATACCTTAAACTCACTGCGTTCATACCTTAAACTCTCAGCGCTCACACCATAAACTCTCTGCGTTCATACCATAAACTCACTGCGTTCATACCTTAAACTCACTGCGTTCATACCTTAAACTCTCAGCGCTCACACCATAAACTCTCTGCGTTCATACCATAAACTCACTGCGTTCATACCTTAAACTCACTGCGTTCACACCATAAACTCACTGCGTTCATACCTTAAACTCTCAGCGCTCACACCATAAACTCACTGCGTTCATACCTTAAACTCTCAGCGCTCACACCATAAACTCTCTGCATTCATACCATAAACTCTCAGCGCTCACACCATAAACTCACTGCGTTCATACCATAAACCGTAACAAGTATGGCAGGAGTTGAAGTGACCAATGGTAAAGATTGAAAACTTTATTTTCATTTTTCTCTACAAAATCCTTCATAAGTGATCAACAACTTTAGATCTAAGTCATATTTGTTACTTTGCACTAAGGCAATGTTATGGTTCTGATTTTTTACAAAGTTCTTTATATCATATTTCATTGAAATTTAAGAAAATCTGAATTTCAAAAATGGACCCAGCTGTCTATTGAACCATGCCAACTATCTCGATTCAGCACCAGTAACGAAACGAGTGCATCACATTGTTTGGAAAGGTTATTTTAATCATACGCAATTAGTCATCCTTTATAAGCGCTCCATTAGAGATTTTATGAACGTCAGAGCGAAATTCAAAATGCATGATATTTGTAAAAAAGATACACAATCACAACAACAAACTCAAAGGGGCAGTAGCACGTTTTTAGGGGGAATATATTTTGATGTCAGGAATTGAAAATGACATGGTTCCAATCGAAAGACAAAGTCATTGAACTAAAAGAAGCAGTACAAAAATGTTGAGTACAACCATGGATTCCTTTTTGTTATACAAAATGAATAAAAGGTGTTCACACAAAAATGGCGGCTAATGGAATTTTTATAATTCGTTCTCTGACTGTGAATGATTGGTTTGTATTATAAGTTATTACCTACGAGGGCAGTCATATCGAGGTTCATATTTTTCATATGTTGCCCTAGGGCAAAATATCACTTTTTCATTGTGACGTCACGTTTTAAACAATGCTTTGACGTCACGGTTCACCTATGACGTCACAATATATACGGGTCGACGGCGGCTTGTCGGCCCATGCTGAGATGTTGTTTTTGAGTGTTTTCGTTAATTTTGGGACTTCGGTAATAAACAGAATATTATTTTCGTGCCCATGACATACTATGTTTACGACACTCGTGCCTAAATATCAGTATATCCCTCGCTCTCGCTCGGGAAATACCAATATTTAGGCACTCGTGTCGTAAACATAGTATGTCATGGACACTCATATAATATCCTCTATATATTTGACGCTTTCAATATAATACATTTATCATTAACTTACAATTATCAGTGAACTCACTGCTTTTATGATCACACAATCATTCTCTGTTTTCGTGGTTATACTCTGTTCCATGGTAGTGCACTCGTTGCATGACAGTACTCTGTGATCAATGGAAATACCCTCTGTTCCATGGTATTGCCCTCTGTTCCATGGTAGTGAATTCTGTTTAATTGTAATGCCCTCTGTTCCATGGTAGTACCCTCTGTTCGATGACAGTACCCTGTGATCCAAGGAAATTACCCTCTGTTTTATGATATCGCCCTCTGTTCCGTGGTAGTAACCTCTTTTCTATGGTAATACCCTCTGTTCCATGGTTTTGGCATCTGTTAATTGATAGTCTCCTCTCTCCCGTGGTAGTACTATCTGTTCCATTGCAGTACCCTCTGCTTTCTTGGTCATTATTTTTTCGCTTTCCTAAAATATACTTCTTTCATAACATAAACCCTGTTTCAAGGTCATTAACACTCGGCTTTCGTATTATATACTCTCTGTTTAAAGTCCATTAACACTATGCTTTTATAACATATACCTTCTGTTTCAAGGCCATGTCAGTTTGCTTTCATAACACTCTCTGTTTCAAGGTCATTAATTATCTATTTTCATAACAAATACTCTCTGTTTCAAGGTAATTAATTATCTATTTGTATACCATATACTCTGTTTCAAGGTCATTAATTATCTGCTTTCATAACTTATACTCTCTGTTTCAAAGTCATTAATTATCTGTTTTCATGACATATACTCTCTGTTTACCATCATTTACTCTAGTTTCATGGTTATTAACATTATTCTATCATCTTTCATGATCATTAACTCTCTGTTCCATAGTCATTAACTCTCTGATTTCGGAGTCATGAACTCTCTGAGCTTTTGTTACTTCGGCGGCAATATCAGGAACCATCTGATTTCATAAACACTTACTTCATTTTTCAAAATCATTCACTCTCTGTTTCTTAGTCATATATTCTATGTTTCAATGGTCTTATACTCACATATTTCATGGTCATGAACTCCTTGATTGTATCATCATTTACTCTAGTTTCATGGTTATTAACTCTCTGTTTCAATGTCATATATAGCACTGTACGTTTCATGGTTGTTAACTCTCTTTTTATAGTCATATGCTCTATGTTTCATAGTCACATACTCTCTGCTTTCATGGCCTTACTCTCTGTTTCATGGTTATTGACTCTCTGCTTTCATAGTTTCATACTCTTTGTTCTATCTTGGATCAAGATTTTGTCAGGTAATCCACTCTCGCCTTCGGCTTGGATGTAGCGATCTAAACGGAGACAAGTTCGCTCGATTTATATCCAACACATCTGCATGTGGATGCGGACACCGCTTGGAGGATGCACTCCACTTCTTTCTTGTTTGCCCCAATTATAGTCATTGAAGAATGAACGAATATTTCTTTACTAAGGGTTTCAATTTACAATCAATTCTTCATGGAAATGCTGAGGCAACTCAGCAAGAAAACGACGAACTATTAAAATCTATTCATAACTTTATGAAGAAATCTCGTAGATTCTTGGAATTCTACTAATTATAGTTTACCAATGCCTTGCCATTTCACTTAACAATTACCGATTACAAATCATATTTATGACTTCAACTGCATATGTGCACCTTTCATTAATATCTGCCATATCATTTGTTCTTTCTAGAAATTCTTGCACGACATGTATTTTTGTTTGTGAACGTCATCCATCTTATTTGGTCATTATTTGTAGGGAGCGGCATTAACATAAGCGCTGATATGCTTGTTTGCCAATCCCACCACATTCAGTGAATAAATATATTTAAACCATGTTTCATAGTCACATAATCTACGTTTCCATGGTTTTTACTCTCTTATTATATGATTAGCGGTGAAATACCGAGATCTAACAATGACAATAAACCGTGTTATCAGTCGCTAGTGGCAATAACACTGGAAGCTGTAACCAGTCACAAGTGATTGATAACAACAATGTCTTGACGTCATCGAACAATGCTCTGACACAATGACAAGCTCATGACGTCATGCTGTTGCTTAGGTGACGGACTCTCTTTGGTGCCGACTCAACGTAAATGCTCTTCAATTTTGATGGAAATACATCGATTTAATCATAAATAAATAGAAAATTTGTCTTTTCTTGATAAATACCATCTTTATCTCATCTCGTGAGGCAGAAAAGTTTTATATTACGCCACTCGTGGAAGTATAAACTGTCTTTGTCACTCGATGAGATAAACATTGTATTTGTCCTCTAAATATTTCATGGTCATGAACTCCTTGATTTTATCATCATTTACTCTAGTTTCATGGTTATTAACTCTCTGATTCATAGTTATATACAGTACTGTACGTTTCATGGTTGTTAAATCTCTTTTTTATAGTCATATGCTCTATGTTTCATAGTCATATACTCTCTGTTCGGGATACCGCAATGGTTAACGCGTTTGTCTTCGGATCAAAAGTTGGCTCGAATCCCGCCAGGGACTCGGCATTTTGTCTGCAGTAAAGAACTGTTCTACACGCAGTCAGGTTGGGTGTAATGCTTCACTGAATTTCACCGTAGTATCACCCACGGTTCACTAGTTCCAGCTGGTTCTCGCAGGTTTCACCGCAATATATAGCCCCAATGATATTGCGGGCTTTCTCCCTGCAATAATACTAGCAGCTGTAATATAAGTGAAATACTCTTGAAAGCGGCGATATACCAGACATCCCCTCACCTTACACAAAACATGAGTGATTCAATAGCTTAGGAGCATTTATTACCGAATATTTGGTAGCATTTGACAGCGTGGTGAGCCTCATTGTTTGGTAACGACAGCATAGTTCAAGGCATTATGTTTACAATTTACGTATTCCATGTCTAAAAATATGTTTTGTTTATATAAAAATCGTTGTATTGGTCGTTGTATAGGTACTTTAAAACCAACTATCTCATGAACTAAACGACCAATATTCGTCATGTAACTATTACATTTAAACTATTTGAGATTTTTACTCAAACCCTTTTCATTAAGGGATTAAAATTGTAGATGTTTTGCGATTACAACACTACATACGGTATTCGGGTTCTTATTAATGATTTAATTTTCCCAATACTTAAACAACAAAAACATGATATAGAGTGATAAGAAACAATAGAAGGCATCTATTGTTTACATAACCCAAAGACATACGTCTTTGCATCACCGTTCGAAAACAGCAGACTACCGAAACTTCTGACTGACAACGCAAGTCAATTCAACCTGTGTTAGAGTTAAAACACGAGAACAATGTTATGCTTGGGTTTTCAAAACCTGAGGATAGAAAGCTGAGCGGAAAGTAAGACCAAAAGCGAAGCAATAAAACAATAGACGAAATCCCCGAAAGGTTTCTATTTCGAGGTAACGAGCCTGAGTGCAGACGTACCATGCAGCCCTGCAGGTGAGGAGTGTCTTGTGCAGTCTTGTTAAAGGCACCACTCGAGCGGCTTCCATCCGCCATTTTGAAAGGTTAGCATTGCGAGAAAACAAATGTGCTGTAGTATGCTTATTCATTAACAAAATTTAGTGATAACTACTTGATTGATAGAAGAGGGGCTATTTACAAGTAATTCACAATAAAAGTTATCAGTTGCAACAGCATTTTGTCGTAGTAATGCATTCCACGATCGTAGTTTCGATGAGTGGCTTTATTTCACGATGTTTTTATTTTTTTAGCGATACACTTGATTTTTTGTCAAATTGTCAAATATTTAACAACTAAAATGCTTATCTTACAAACATATATGAAATTAAGTGTGAAATTATCATGACAATATCATATATAAGTGTAAACAGGAAAGTCGAATGGTCCCTTTAAGGCTCCATACATCAAGAGACCTGTATACCAGCACTGTGAGGAGTTTGCATCTGCACGCGCTGATAGGCGGAGTCTCTGTTTAACCTTTCTGGCAATTGTACAACATGTGGTAAGTAAACGAGAGAGTAACAACGCAATAAAGCTGTGTTCATAACAGGTACAGGAAGCTACATACAGTGATCATGGCAGGTCTTGTGTGGACTGCAGTCTTGATCGTCTCGATGTTGGCTTCGTGTTACTGCAGTAGCAGCTCTGGTGCGATGCATAGAAGATTTACGGCTTTAAACAAAAGAATAACCAGGTATCGAATCGAACTCTCTAAAATGAACACTGTTATTCATCGAAGTATCAATATCACAACCGACTCGCTGAGACAGGAACTCACTGAACACTTCAAGCAACAGATCAAGGAAGCAAAGGAAGAGTTTCGTCGAGATGAGTCTGTACCGAAAGTAGTCCGTGCCCATGTTGACTCGCAGGTCCGGAGACTGAAGAAGGGTCACCAGAACATGAAGAGGCAGCTCCAGAGAGTGATGGAGTCTCTTAGACACGTCCAGCAGGAGAAGGATCTCTACAGAGACGCTTTATTCAAGGCTGAGAAACGAATTGCTGAGTCGTGTTTGAAATGTGAACGGCCATCTCATACTCCAAAATCAACTTCACGAACGCCTACAGTGGCCCCAGGAAGAGTACTGGCCTCTCCCGTTATGAACAGACTGATCGTAGCATATGATGGTGGTCTGAGGCAGCTCAATCTTCGTACTGGACTCATGACTAGGTACCCTCTCCGCGTGTCATCAAATGTAGCGTCCATATGCTTTATAGACAGACTACGAAGGCTACTTTTTGGAACATGGGGAGTACCACAGTTAATGACCAGCACACTGGATGCTGATTATGCCATAACTCTGAAGGAAGATATCAAGGTGATGGGTATGGCACCGGATGAAGGGAGAGAACTCGTGTTCATGACAACATGGCCACACATAACAGGGAGTACTGGACACACCATCAGCAGGATTAGTACAAGGGGAGATAACTTCACGATCATCCAGAACCTGACTGAGGGGTACAGCTACGCTAGCGCTATAGCTGTGAACACCAGACGCAGGGAGGTGTATGTGGGTAGTGGTCATGTAGTGTTCAGTCTGAGTTATGATGGGAATATGCTCAGAATCCTTGCATCTGCAAGAGTAGACTCTTTAACGTTTGATAGTGTGGGGAATACTCTGTATTTCAACGATTTGAAAACCTTGAAGAAGAGTTCAGATGGAGTTGTGTCAGATGTAACCACTCTTAGTGACGAACCTTGCACACTAGCCTACTACAACAACACTGTGTACTATGGAGAGCGTCATACCCCTTTCGTAGGAGCTGTGAGGTTAGGTGAGAAGATCGTAGACACCAGACTAAAAACACTGGGTATTTCATATGATTTTGATTTGATTATTTGTTTGATCCCGTAAGTTGTTTGATACATTGACTAAGAAGGGGACATTATGATATGTTCTAGCATTGAGAAAGTTGCTTTTATCACAATACAAGACTGTACCCACAAATTATGATAATTATATGTCACGTACAATGTATATCAATGGTACAGTTTGGTGACAATTTTGTATTAACCACACTTAAACATGTAAATAATCACTATAGTTTATGTATATACGTGATAAATACTGTATTGTAAATACAGAATTCCATCATTTGCACTAAAATGGTCGTTGTATCAATTTGAGCTTTTCGTCATATGTTCTTCGAACTATATTGCAGTTTGTAGAGAGTGCTTTCCTGTGCATTTTAACAATACATATACATTTTCTACTTTATTTGATGTGAAAACAAGGTAAATTGTCAAGCAAGAACAAATATCAAATATTTAGAGGTTATAACATATCATAACCTCCATATCAACCCTAGACTTCCATATCAGCCCGAACCCTCATATCAGCTCTAGACTTCCATATCAGCCCGAGACCCCCATATCAGCCCTAGATCTCCATATCAGCTTAAACCTTCATATCAGCAGAGACCTCCATATCAGCCCGGGACCTTCATATCAACCCGAGACCCCCGTATCAGCCCTAGATCTCCCTATCAGCCCTGGACCTCCACATCAGCTCTAGACCTCCATGTCAGCCCTAGACCTCCATATCAGCCCGGGACCTTCATATCAACCCGAGACCCCCGTATCAGCCCTAGATCTCCCTATCAGCCCTGGACCTCCATATCAGCTCTAGACCTCCATGTCAGCCCTAGACCTCCATGTCAGCCCTAGACCTCCATATCAGCTCTACACCTCCATGTCAGCCCTAGACCTCCATGTCAGCCCTGGACCTCCATATCAGCTCTAGACCTCCATGTCAGCCCTAGACCTCCATGTCAGCCCTAGACCTCCATATCAGCTCTAGACCTCCATGTCAGCCCTAGACCTCCATGTCAGCCCTAGACCTCCATGTCAGCCCTAGACCTCTATGTCAGCCCTAGACCTTCATATCAGCCCGAGAGCCGATGGCCAGAGGATTGATGTGGGTCAAGGGCCGATATGGGGTATGATATGAAAGGTGATATTTTATCATAAACTGCCGTCCAAAAGATATTTACCACCTTTTGTAACCATTCTGATTGAAGAACGAAAAACGATAGAAGTTTTAAACATAACACCTCTTATCGATCCACAATTTCTTCAAATAACCAACCAACCAAAATTAAAAAGGAGATAAAGAACTTTTCACTTAATTAAGTTAGAAAGTTAGAAGAGGTCAACATTTGTGTTGTTCACACGTTCGTTTAAATGATTTTTACGCAATAATTTGGTTTATGTTATGAAATGTGTTACTTTTGAACCAAGTATAAGCAATCGGTGGGTCATCACTTCCAAATCTAGCACGTGTAACGAAACAATTCAATCGTCGAATCGTTCAATCGTCAACCATCAGCAGTTTCTTTCTTCACATTGAATCTGCATCAAAACTTGTCCATAAATGGGAGTTTTGGGTAGAGTCAAACGCGTCAAAGGGAACCATCTTTGAGTCATTCAATCAGCAAAGAGTCTTAAGAATGTAACAATCGCAGTAAAATCCCTTTATTGCATGCAAATCTCCCACAAAATCCTGCAAAAAGAATCATGTTTGCCATTTCTCAATGTTTTGTGACCATTATCTGTCAATTGGGCAGTCGAAAAAGTCTGATAACAGCTGTCCATGCTTTCCTAGAACACTAGGATCATTACAACATGCCGACCTTTGATGTGCACTATGCATAACGTCAATTAGAGGCAACGTTTACGGTGGTCTAATGTAACTGATATTAACCTTCATGTAGTGAAGAAAACATCTGTATTTGTGTTTCATGGTTGTTAAATGTCCTCATAACCCTTCTGTATTACCGACTTATTTGACCAATAGATTTGAAGGAACAAGAGCGATTCTAATAAGCCTACCCCTTGCTCGTTTTTGTCAATTTTCAGAGGGATTCTTAATATTTTTGCTACGCCGTAAGCCGCGTTTTAGGTGTTTTTTAACCAAGCGGTAGACCAAGAGTCCTTATGGGCAGTATGAAACGTTGCGTCACGTGTCCAAGCACCATTGCGAATGCAACTGACATCAGGGGCGGTATTCTATAAAAATCTAAGATCTTTCTTAAGTTTGACTTAAGTTTTTTCACTTTTGACTTAGTTAAGTCTGAAACTTAAGTATCTATTCACAAAGCTACTTAGTCAAAAATTTGGCTTAGTCAATAACAAAAACTTAAGTCAATGGTTGTTAGGTGTCTGCACTGTTGCTAAGGGGGGAATCCTAGCAACAGTGACTTCAATTGGAACTCTTTTAGGTGAGAGGCTAGAACATGATTTTTAGATGTGGGAATTCCTTCCACTTATTCTAATAAGGTAAAAGATAAGAAAAACAACAAACATTGAAACTACCTGCTGAAGAATGATTACAATGTATTGTTTTGATATATTGTTTTTAGATGCAAAATTTATTAAAAATGAAATATTTTTGTTGGAAAAATTCAATTTAAAAAGAAAAATAACAATTTTTTAAGTGACTTAATTCGGGAACAAAAAGTTTAATCTACCCGTTTGCAGGCTTAGAAATTAAGTCAAAACATAGGAAAACTTGAGTCTAAGACCTTTTATGAATATGACTAAGTAAAAACAGAAAACTTAAGTCAAAACTTAAGTTTTTATTGGAACTTAAGTCATTTTTTAGACTTAAATCCTTTTAAGAATACCGCCAATATAAGGTTTGCGATATTTCATTTTGAAAATGGTAAAGTTTCTTTTGAACGTGAATTGTATCAAAGTTTTTTCCTCCAGCAGAAGAAAATGTATTGTAAGTAAAGCAATTAGGTTGTTGTTTTGCTCTTAATTTCGTGATCTAGTACAGCAATTAGGTTGTTGTTTTGCTCTTAATTTCGTGATCTAGTACAACAATAAGGTTGATCTTGTGCTCTTGGTTTAGTGATCTAATAAGGCAATAAAGTTTTTCTCTTGGTTTAGTTATTTAGTAAAGCAATGTGGTTGGTTGAACTTTTTGCTTCGTAATTTATCAGCGAGCATAGAAACATCAAAGCTGATTCATTGGATAATATATTTTTTATTAGACAATATAAACGAGACTTTGGCACAGGCGCTTAAACTATTAAAACTATCACAGATATTGCTACATATTGATAAAAGAACCTCTCTAAGATCAGCATAAATAGGACATTGCAGTAAAACGTGACATTCATCTTCCACACATTCATTACAATTAAAACACACTCTTTCCGCTTTTCAACGTAGATCATAATTCAATGTGCTCGCCAATTATTTTTATCGTGTTTATTTAACATTAAATATTGTCATTCCATTCGGAATACATGTATTCCAGGGAACGAGGCGATATTTATAGCCTGGAGAGGACAACAGCATAATTACCAACCAAAACTCGTATAGGAAAACGCATTAGTCGAATTAGGAAAACGCATTAGTCGTACTATACGAGGAAACATTCACTTGATCTTCGACGGTGAGGTGAGGTGAGATGATGTGTAATACGACGAAACATTCACTTGATCTTCAACGGTGAGGTGAGGTGAGGTGAGATGATGTGTGGTACGAGGAAACATTCACTTGATCTTCAACGGTGAGGTGAGGTGAGATGATGTGTGGTACGAGGAAACATTCACGTGATCTTCAACGGTGAGGTGAGGTGAGATGATGTATGGTACGAGGAAACATTCACTTGATCTTCAACCGTGAGGTGAGGTGAGGTGAGGTGATGTGTGGTACGAGGAAACATTCACTTGATCTTCAACGGCGAGGTGAGGTGAGGTGAGATGATGTGTGGTACGAGGAAACATTCACTTGATCTTCAACGGTGAGGTGGGGTGAGATGATGTGTGGTACGAGGAAACATTCACTTGATCTTCAACGGTGAGGTGAGGTGAGATGATGTGTGGTACGAGGAAACATTCACTTGACCTTCAACGGTGAGGTGGGGTGAGATGATGTGTGGTACGAGGAAACATTCACTTGATCTTCGACGGTGAGGTGAGGTGAGATGATGTGTGGTACGAGGAAACATTCACTTGACCTTCGACGGTGAGGTGAGGTGAGGTGAGATGATGTGTGGTACGAGGAAACATTCACTTGATCTTCAACGGTGAGGTGAGGTGAGATGATGTGTGGTACGAGGACACATTCACTTGATCTTCAACGGTGAGGTGAGGTGAGATGATGTGTGGTACGAGGAAACATTCACTTGATCTTCAACAGTGAGGTGGGGTGAGGTGAGATGATGTGTGGTACGAGGAAACATTCACTTGATCTTCAACGGTGAGGTGGGGTGAGATGATGTGTGGTACGAGGAAACATTCACTTGATCTTCAACGGTGAGGTGGGGTGAGATGATGTGTGGTACGAGGAAACATTCACTTGACCTTCGACGGTGAGGTGAGGTGAGATGATGTGTGGTACGAGGAAACATTCACTTGACCTTCGACGGTGAGGTGGGGTGAGATGATGTGTTATACGAGGAAACATTCACTTGATCTTCAACGGTGAGGTGGGGTGAGATGATGTGTTGTACGAGGAAACATTCACTTGATCTTCAACGGTGAGGTGAGGTGAGGTGAGATGATGTGTGGTACGAGGAAACATTCACTTGATCTTCAACGGTGAGTTGAGGTGAGATGATGTGTTGTGTTGTAACACAAAACATCTCTCGTATAAGCCATTTTCGTATTAACAGATGTAGCTAATGTTACATAAGTACCTTTGTGATCACTTATCGAACTGTCAAATTCTATAACTCCGCAATCAACATCGTTGACGTCATCGCTAATTATGATTGGATCAATCAAAGTACTAGTATGCTGTGTTACTCTTGTAGCTTCCTTAATGATATTTTTTAGGTTTTTGTTCAACATGAAATCTCTGAGTTGGTTTCCTTTCTGACAAAAAAGGTCAGCATTTAAGTCGCCAATGATCGTAATTGAACTTGTAATGTCGAGGGCATCTTCCAATGAATTATCTAATCGATTCCAAAATTCAAAAGTATTATATTCTGGTCTATATGCTAGACAAAGAATGAGTGGCTTTTTAGGCAAATATATTTGTATCCAAATGGTTTCATCATAAATATTTTCAAATTCGTACATTCTTTTATATGCAAAGTTATTTTTAACATAAAGAATAACACCTCCTCCGAATGAATTTCTGTCTTTTCGTATTGGATCATGATATCCCGAACATTTTAATGAGTCGTTATCAATGTTCTCATCTAAATGAGTTTCTGTAAAACCAACGATTTGATAATCTGATAGATACTCAGAAAGGTATTCGAATTTATTTCTTATGCTTCTCGTGTTTAAATTGAATATGGTCAACGTTTTCTCATGAGTTTCACGCGTCTCAGGACCTGGGTTAGATTCGATATCTCCAGCTAGCTGAAGTTATAAAAGTAATAGGATGATTACATTTGTATTACGAAATTGGCTTTGTAGTACGCAGAGAAAGGTGAATACAAGGCTTGTCTTACACGATACAGACAATAGAGAACACATATTACGCAACTCACACAAAGACGTACCAATTTGGGAAAATGTACATGAATTGAATAATTGCATTGTTGTAATCAAGCGCAGTTGTTTACAACATGTTTTACAATGAAATGTTCCGATCGCCACTCGATGTTGAATTATGTTCTTACCCATTATCTAATAGAAATTTTGAACAAAAATGTGGAAACGAGCGGCATCGAAATCGGAATAGTTCACTGCAAAACGATAATTCATGCATTTGTAAAAACATGAAACTGTAGGGAAGTGCAGACCAATCGATAAAACTATCAATGAAATCTTGTAGAGATACGGATAGCAAGAATAGGGATAAGATGAGAAGAATAGTATTCAAAAGGTTAAAGTTAGATAAACTTGGGAATAACATGGCAGAAAGTTGACAAATGTGGTTGTGGTATAACTTAAATATATATCTACACAACATTGTATTTGAATACAATACACTTATTCATACAACTGGTACACATAGATTATTAAGATGGTATATTTACATTTTATACAATTCAAAGATGCACTTACAGTTCTCTTAATGAATCCAGGTACTTGAATCAACACACTATGCTCGCACATACTTGTTTAGATCCTCCTTAGAATACACAGCGTTGATGGCTCCTTCTGGCTGTTCCAATACGAATACACGACCATCTTTTGTCCAGGTGTTTTCAATCCATCGCGATTTTTTCAAGTCTCTTGCCATTTTGAATAGTTTACTCCGATGTTGTGTTAGATCTTCGTTTATGTACACAGACTCCATGGAATCGCGTAACTTCCTCCTGTTGATATGCACCTGCTTCCTACCATGGTAGGACACAAACTTGACAATGATTTGTCGCTTCCTTCCTTCTGTACGCTTGCCCACCCGGTGGCACCTGTCCAAATCAGCTAGTGATATCTCCTTGTTGACCTTCTTCAGTACATTCAGGGTTACTTTCTCTGTATCTTCGCCTTCTGTCTCCGGTATTCCGCTGATTCTGAGCGAGTTTCTCCGGCTATATTGCTCCAACTCGTCGGTTTTCATGTGTAATTCCTTCTGTGTCGTCTTTAGCTCGTCTCGCAAACTTGAAATCTCCTCTTGCATAGGCTCGATCATGCTAGCTGACATTTTCCATAAAGTTGAATACTGTGGAGGGATCGGAGATGTTAAGAGACTCTTCAGAACTACCTGATGACGATGAGGGCTGATCTTGTACTTTAGGATGACTTGGTTTACTTGCCGTTGCTTTAGGAGTGCTGGTAAAGTCGAGCACAGTTGACTGCACAAGGGGTTTCTGCGTTTTAGATGGTACAGAGTCTGTCGGAGAGCCTGAAGGCTTCCTCTTCTCGCTCGAGCTGCGAGCTATCACCGTCTTGACACCCTTGCGTTGATGATTTCTTTCTCGGTGATCCATTTCCAAATTGTAGATAATGCAATGGTAGTGCTGTGGGTAGCTGTTGGAAACAGTATAAGCGTGTGTTGAACCTTGCAGTTGTTGTATTTACTTAGATATTATCCACATATGCGGGAGCTCTCTCATGCACGTCCTGTCAGTTCCGCCATCTTGGAGGAAACATTCACTTGATCTTCAACGGTGAGGTGGGGTGAGATGATGTGTGGTACGAGGAAACATTCACTTGACCTTCAACGGTGAGGTGGGGTGAGATGATGTGTGGTACGAGGAAACATTCACTTGATCTTCAACGGTGAGGTGAGGTGAGATGATGTGTGGTACGAGGAAACATTCACTTGATCTTCAACGGTGAGGTGAGGTGAGATGATGTGTGGTAGGAGGAAACATTCACTTGATCTTCAACGGTGAGGTGGGGTGAGGTGAGATGATGTGTGGTACGAGGAAACATTCACTTGATCTTCAACAGTGAGGTGGGGTGAGGTGAGATGATGTGTGGTACGAGGAAACATTCACTTGATCTTCAACGGTGAGGTGGGGTGAGATGATGTGTGGTACGAGGAAACATTCACTTGATCTTCAACGGTGAGGTGGGGTGAGATGATGTGTGGTACGAGGAAACATTCACTTGACCTTCGACGGTGAGGTGAGGTGAGATGATGTGTGGTACGAGGAAACATTCACTTGACCTTCGACGGTGAGGTGGGGTGAGATGATGTGTTATACGAGGAAACATTCACTTGATCTTCAACGGTGAGGTGGGGTGAGATGATGTGTTGTACGAGGAAACATTCACTTGATCTTCAACGGTGAGGTGGGGTGAGATGATGTGTGGTACGAGGAAACATTCACTTGATCTTCAACGGTGAGGTGGGGTGAGATGATGTGTGGTACGAGGAAACATTCACTTGACCTTCGCCGGTGAGGTGAGGTGAGATGATGTGTGGTACGAGGAAACATTCACTTGATCTTCAACGGTGAGGTGGGGTGAGATGATGTGTTGTACGAGGAAACATTCACTTGATCTTCAACGGTGAGGTGGGGTGAGATGATGTGTGGTACGAGGAAACATTCACTTGATCTTCAACGGTGAGGTGGGGTGAGATGATGTGTGGTACGAGGAAACATTCACTTGACCTTCAACGGTGAGGTGAGGTGAGATGATGTGTGGTACGAGGAAACATTCACTTGATCTTCAACGGTGAGGTGGGGTGAGATGATGTGTGGTACGAGGAAACATTCACTTGATCTTCAACAGTGAGGTGAGATGATGTGTGGTACGAGGAAACATTCACTTGATCTTCAACGGTGAGGTGAGGTGAGATGATGTGTGGTACGAGGAAACATTCACTTGATCTTCAACGGTGAGGTGAGGTGAGATGATGTGTGGTACGAGGAAACATTCACTTGATCTTCAACGGTGAGGTGGGGTGAGGTGAGATGATGTGTGGTACGAGGAAACATTCACTTGATCTTCAACAGTGAGGTGAGGTGAGATGATGTGTGGTACAAGGAAACATTCACTTGATCTTCAACAGTGAGGTGAGGTGAGATGATGTATGGTACGAGGAAACATTCACTTGATCTTCAACCGTGAGGTGAGGTGAGGTGAGGTGATGTGTGGTACGAGGAAACATTCACTTGATCTTCAACGGCGAGGTGAGGTGAGGTGAGATGATGTGTGGTACGAGGAAACATTCACTTGATCTTCAACGGTGAGGTGAGGTGAGATGATGTGTGGTACAAGGAAACATTCACTTGATCTTCCACGGTGAGGTGAGGTGAGATGATGTGTGGTACAAGGAAACATTCACTTGATCTTCCACGGTGAGGTGAGGTGAGATGATGTGTGGTACAAGGAAACATTCACTTGATCTTCCACGGTGAGGTGAGGTGAGATGATGTGTGGTACAAGGAAACATTCACTTGATCTTCAACGGTGAGGTGAGGTGAGATGATGTGTGGTACAAGGAAACATTCACTTGATCTTCAACAGTGAGGTGAGGTGAGGTGAGGTGATGTGTGGTACAAGGAAACATTCACTTGATCTTCAACGGTGAGGTGAGGTGAGATGATGTGTGGTACAATGAAACATTCACTTGATCTTCCACGGTGAGGTGAGGTGAGATGATGTGTGGTACGAGGAAACATTCACTTGATCTTCAACGGTGAGGTGGGGTGAGGTGAGATCATGTGTGGTACGAGGAAACATTCACTTGATCTTCAACGGTGAGGTGAGGTGAGATGATGTGTGGTACGAGGAAACAATCACTTGATCTTCAACGGTGAGGTGGGGTGAGATGATGTGTGGTACGAGGAAACAATCACTTGATCTTCAACGGTGAGGTGGGGTGAGATGATGTGTGGTACGAGGAAACATTCACTTGATCTTCAACGGCGAGGTGAGGTGAGGTGAGATGATGTGTTGTACGAGGAAACATTCACTTGATCTTCAACAGTGAGGTGAGGTGAGATGATGTGTGGTACGAGGAAACATTCACTTGATCTTCAACGGCGAGGTGAGGTGAGGTGAGATGATGTGTGGTACGAGGACACATTCACTTGATCTTCAACGGTGAGGTGAGGTGAGATGATGTGTGGTACGAGGAAACATTCACTTGACCTTCAACGGTGAGGTGGGGTGAGGTGAGGTGAGATGATGTGTGGTACGAGGAAACATTCACTTGATCTTCAACGGTGAGGTGAGGTGAGATGATGTGTGGTACGAGGAAACATTCACTTGACCTTCAACGGTGAGGTGGGGTGAGATGATGTGTGGTACGAGGACACATTCACTTGATCTTCAACGGTGAGGTGAGATGATGTGTAGTTTATCACCGCTTTCTAAAAGAGTATTCCACTTACCGGTATATCGCGGCTGCTAGTATTCTTGCAACACAATTGTGGTACTACGCTGAAATTCAGTGTAGCAGTGCACCCAAACCTGACTGCGTGTAGAGATCTTTCACGGGATGGGGGTCAAAGGTCACTGTAGCACAGTTTTCATGTCAGAAACTTAGCAGGCCTGAA
This sequence comes from Steromphala cineraria, assembly GCA_916613615.1. NCBI lineage: Eukaryota > Metazoa > Mollusca > Gastropoda > Trochida > Trochidae > Steromphala > Steromphala cineraria. The sequence continues at coordinate 64,531,268 of OU744723.1, read as the reverse complement.
CTGGGTACGAGTTATAAGTTCGATGTGATTGACTATCAACTCCGGCCTATAAACGAAAGAAGCGTTTATAAAATATCTAAGAGTTCCTTGCCAAATGGTCATTAGATCGATAACTCTCATACTCAAGGAACGACAAACTTTTAGAATTGATTGTCAGTTTATGTGTTTGCAGTGGAAAATGAACGATGTCAAAGCTTTATTTAAACTCGTGTGGGCCCGGCGAGCTTGCGAATTAATAAGAAATGTACCTCTGAAACTGAGTGAGTGAGTTATTGTTAAAGTGACACAGAGTATCTTTCTTAAAATTGTATTTGGTTTTGATAAGCTACAAAATATCTTATATGCTGATTGAAGTTCATATCTCATCACTGGACTTGCAAATATATCCATTTATGCATAATATCTCTTAAATGCTTGATTTTATGGAAAAATCAAGAAAACATCTCAAATACGTTTAATATTCGAAATTATGCATCTAATTAATCTACCTTTTAGTTACATTACCTAATAAACACTATCGAATCGAATATATCTTCCTGTCAGCTTATGACAAGGTTTGAAAATTACGTTTGGCGAATTTCCGCGCACCACTCGAGCAACATTGTCCGGTTTTCGATCAAAATCCCGACTTTGAATGGCCGTATTTTTGCTCTAATGTACTGATTGACCTTTAACTTGTTATTTTCAGTAACAGTTAGTGGTACCCGATTTAATAACATCGATTTCCAAATTTGACATATGTGGTCCTATCAACATACTTAAGCCCCGCTTGGGCAGTATCGCAGCCATTAGCTGAGATCTGAAACTGAGATCACATGATTATACTGTCCACCAATGCAATCAACGTTCGGGAATATGTGAAAACTCCAAAGTGTTAAATTATATCAATATGCTTCATAGTGGTCAAGGGTGGGCTTGTATATCCGCCTTAACTTGAAATGATAAATATACGTGACAATATCTAGAAGACATTTTACGAAATACGATCTTATAACACAGCTGTTAAGTCAGTGATCTACGTTGCAACAGACAACCATGTAAGCAATACATTTTGCTCTTAATGTGCATAATGTGTCTCATACCAACACCAAAAGAGAATTTAGACTATGTAAGCTCTGTAACCTAAATGTAATTGAAAATGAATACCACTTTCTTCTTATATGCCCCATGTATAATAGCATTCGCTCTAAATACATTAATGAATTTTATTATGTCCATCCAAACGAGTCAAAATTATCATCCTTGTTAAATAGTAAAAATCGTTTTGTTATTCAAAACCTGTCTATGTTTATTTATTATGCAATTTTGTAAATGTCTGTAAAATTGAGTCACCTTCTACAATGATTGATGGTGATTGAAAATTACAACGTTTGATTGTGTTCCACGATGGGGGGAGTATTTTCCCTTTCCTGAGTGATTAAAATAGGTTTGTTATGAAACGATTAATAAGTTTAATACGTTGTAAGAAATCGAGATTATATTTTCCCGTACCATGCATGATTGCATATCTAAACAAGTCAAATCTAAACAATGGCATGAAATAATATGATAGATCTGTTCTACTTTCCTTAATCAAGTGACAAACACGATCGCAAATTTTAAATCTCTAACTATGCGAAAACTTCTCAAGTAACAACGACCATGACTTTACCAACATCTCTTCTGAAATATTGTTTTTTATTTTAAACCGATTAATAAGTTTCATTCGTTTTAAGAAATCGAGATTATATTTTCATGAAATAATATGATAGATCTATCCAGTCTTCACACAAGATGATGTGACTCTTTCTCCGGGATAATGTTCTTGGTTCACTTTGTTGAGTTCAAGATGTCTACCTCTGTATTTTCTATCTAGAATACAGACATATCTAATTTTGAAAATTTAAACAATTACGTTTTCACACAGAACTTTCTGCAGTGTACATCAAATGGGTATATGTAGTGATATCAATGGATGATTAGTTTAGGTATATCTTTAATTCTTTCACCGCAAATCAAAGAAGCGCTCTTAAAATATGTTCGTATCCCAAAACGTTCATTATTTTAACAGATATGGTAAAAAGTTATTTATTATTCAAGTTTCCGTGGCGAACAAAGGTTAGCGTTTGAGAAAAATCTTTCTCAAAATTGATTCAAAAATAGTTCGAGGCAGTCGTTTAAAGGGGCAGTAGCACTTTTTTAGGGGGAATATTTAAGGTGATGTCAGGAATATGAAAATTAATGGTTCCAATTGAAAGGCAATGTATTCAAACCAAATGGGGCAGTAATAATTCAAATATACAATGTAAAGTTAAGCCATGCGATTCCTTTTCTTACACAAAATTAATTAAAGGTGTTCACAAAAAAATGGCCGCCAAGGGATTTTAGGTGAATCTTCATACTTTGTTCTCTGACTATGAATGATTGGCTTGTATAATGAAATTTTTGACACTATCAAAGTAATACATTTAGCGTTAACATACAATTATCAGTGAAACTTTTTAAATATAAAATTCTCAAAAAACGTGCTACTGCCCCTTTAAAGTATAACAAGCAAAGATATCCTCAAAAATCAAATGTTTTTCTTATAGTTTTGTGTGGGAGATTATAGACAATTGCCTAACCATTGATTTTGTTTACATTTGTATAAGGAATGAAGACATCAATTTTGTCCAGTTTGCATCGTTCTACTTTCCTTAATCAAGTGACAAACACGATCGCAAATTTTGAATCTCTGACTATGCGAAAACTTCTCAACTTTACAAGTAACAACGACCATGACTTTACCAACATCTCTTCTGAAATATTGTTTTTGTTTTAAAACGATTAATAAGTTTCATTCGTTTTAAGAAATCGAGATTATATTTTCCCGCACCATGATTGATTGGATATCACAACAAGTCAAATCTAAACAATGGTATGAACTGAGAAACATCTACCCAATTTTGGAAAAGCCAAGCATTAGAATAACCAGTTTGAAATTAAAAAAAGTTAAGGTAACACTACACAATTCGTCGTGCGCTATATGAATGGTGAATCCGGCGAGGGGATCTCGAGTCGTATCGATGTACAACAGTATGGAATACAACGACACAAATAGTACAATAAGGGGGGAAACTCGTTGACGCTCTGAAAATATAAGGTGCTGGCCCGGCGCTTGTTGAAGATATAAAGACTAGTTCATTGTTTTTGCCGAATATCATTTATATCTCACAGAGTGGAGTGAGAAAGTGATAGTTTCACGAGTGGCGCAGCAGGGTAATAGGTTCGGTTCTACTTTTTCACTGCAGTGAAAATATGGATTATATTTTCACTACAGTGAAAATATGACTTATTACTGCTTTTCTTAAAATATGGATTTTATTTTCACTGTATACTCCTATATTTCATTGCTTATTATATAATAACAATCTTTAAAGCGCAAAGTTAGCACCCCCCCCCCCCCCCTTTTTTATCTTTTTTTTATTCACTTGAAAATGCCACGATTTGAACACAAAATAATGTACATGACTACGTGGCGATTCTTCCACGCGGTTTGCATAGTGTAAATAGTGAGAGATAGATGTACACATATCATGTTAAATTAAATCTATAGCATTATTCAATGTTGTCACTACTGCCTCTTCAAGTATATTTGTCTTGCGATATATATTCAGATCACGCTTTAATTCAATGAGGAAAATGTCCAAATTACATTTTATATTAATATGTTTACGTTTATATACAAAGTATTTTGCATATAGAATAACGGTATTAAGAGTATACTTGAAATGGTTTTCCTTAACACCAAACAAAATTACTTCTCTATAGCTTACAAATACATTTGCACACAGTTGATTTTTTAGCCAAGTAAAAAACTTAACCCAGAATGTTAAGGCTGTGGGGCAATAAAAAAGATGATGTTGCATAGTATCTGTAACACCACAATGTTCACAATTACTTGATGTTTTTACCCTCACTTTATGTAAATATAAATTACATGGAATTATATTATGGACTATTTTAAACTGAATCTGACAGTTCCTATTTCCTAACCGGGTACAAGAAACGTTTTCCCATGTAGAGATATCTGTGTCTGATTTAACCTGACCTATAGAAGATATGAATACCAGATAGAGGACTTTATTGGGAGACTGTCCCCCCTTTTGTTCTTGCGATCATATTCATGCAAAACCAGTATCTGTGAAGCTAAGTTGCGAATCTGACATGTGTCACTAACTACTATTAGTTTTATATTTATATATGTGTAACTGTATCGGAGCAGCCTTGATAAAAGCTCTTCGGAGCTTGTTGGCCAATCCATGCATGTAGACATACATATCATAAATAAAATATGTTTAAATCAGAATACAAGTAATCTGTCTGATTAGAAATGTTATCGATAAAAAAATACGAAAGTAAAAGAAGCCAATAAACGAAGGTACCGAGCTAATTCAGTTGATCTATGGAATCAGGTCCACAAGGTTTTCTGCTTTGAAGGTGTTTTTATTCAAGGTCTCGCCTAATACGTGATAAGTTCTTTAACAATTACAAAGAATCGGATTGAATGATAAAGTACCGGTATCTGAAGGTTTGAATAATTCTAATTTTTAAGAATATATCCTTTATGTTGGTAAAATGTAAAACAAGGCGGGGTTCAGTGTCTCAAAAAAGGATATTTTGCTGGTAAACTAGACGTCTGTGTGTGACCAGTATTATTTGCATTCATACAAATGAACAGATTTTAAAGTTTAAAAAGATTTTTTCGTGACACAGTAGTTTGTAATAAAGGTTTACTCACACGCTTTGAGGGAAGTGAAACATGTAGATGTCTGTTGGTAATACCATACTTTCTGATAACAGTTAACTTCTCTGTGGTTGTGAAGGCGACGATAACTTCACATAACTGTCTAAGGGCCCAGTTCACATTGACGCCATGTTGATTAAGTATGGGTATCGTTCCTTATTTCTGTATTGCAATATATTGCGATACAGAAAAGCGTATTGCATTATATTAGTACTTCTTTAATTCAATAAAGTGCATGCTATCTTGTCTTAATATGAGCGTTAAGAACGATCATCATTGCTCAGCTATGAACCGTTTTGGAAAGGAATATTTTTATCAATTACTATTTATGATCTGTATGTACATATTTAAGCTATTTTCTCAACACAACTTTAAACTTTGTAAAGAACTTTCCGTCAATCATGTTTTATTAGGTTGTATTTTTCCAATCTTAGATGGAAATAGCTCAATTTAAAATGTTCGATATATTGAATATTTTCCGAAGTGTGCACCGATTCGTATCATGTTGTTCCTGTATTGCAATATATCGATATATCGATAATACCGTGCATCCTTAATGCTGATGAGAATATAATTATCTCAAAACTTAACATGTAAGTTTCAGTTAGATGACCGTTAAGTTCCGGACATACATTGAAATATGAGAAAAATATACAAAGGATACCAAGATTACATGATTCAATTAGAGGCATTCAGAAAAACATTGAAACGTGGACATTAAAATTTTCAAGAGCCACTCTGTGATTTGTTGAGGTCACATATGACAGACGTTATAAATCGTGTCATTTGGTCGAGCGGAAATATTGGCTGTTGCAAGAATGTATCGTTTTAAAGGGGCAGTAGCACGTTTTAGGGGGAATATAAGTTGATGTCAGAAAAATGAAAATAAATGGTTCCAATTGTATTTAAACTAAATGGAGCAGTAATAATTCAAACATGCAACGTTAAGTTTAGCCATGCGATTCCTTTTTCTAACACAAAATGATCAAAAGGTGTTTAAAAAAAGGGCCGCCAATGGATTTTATGTGAATCTTCATACTTTGTCTTCTGAGAATATGGATGATTGAATTAACTTACAATTATTAGTGAATAATTTATCAAAAAACGTGCTACTGCCCCTTTAAAATAAATCGAGGTTGCATGGTAACAATAGGAAAGTTAGAAGTGGCGATAGTGACAGAAAACCGGACAATGCAGCGCGTTAATCGGGCAAACGTAATTTCAAAAACTTATCGAAAGCATTAAGAATGACAAGTACGAGTTGATGCTGTTCGATAGGATATATAACTAGTAAATTGGACGCGCGAATTTGCCCTCAGTGGACAAGTATAACTGTTTTTAGGGTTTTATTGAAAAACAGTATTCATCGTATATTTGCAGTTTTGAGATAAATGTGTACGACTTTTCAGTTTTATTAACAACATGAACCAAGTCATATACGTTCGTGTTATGGTAAAATTATGAAAATTACGGAGTGGTTCTTTAAAGGGCAATCTAATTCTAAACATGTCGGCTTAAAATGCTCTTTTTCGCAATAATAAAGTGATGTAAAAGTGAAAATGTAAATCGTGTTTATTTTTGTTTCCATAAAATTTAAATTTTGAAGACATAACATAGACGAATCAAACAAATCAAACTGTGCTTTTTTTACTAGGTGACCCCGATCCAAGCATTTTCATTTTATTCTCAAAATGTATATTTACAAACGTAAAAACAAAGCGAAATACAGCTATATTTCCCAATATCGAGAAAAACACATGTATTAAGCAAATTCACGAAAGTGAAACATTTATTTCCGACCCCTAAAATACATTTGCTGATAAATTGTCGATATCTACACATTTCATTCGAACGCATCCAGCGACGATCAGCTCTTTAATCTAACCAAGCCCACCCCTTTCCCTTATCTCAGCATCTCACTTTAACTCCTTTGCTTTGTTGTCAAATTCAATCTAATTTTTTCCGAGTTTTCCTAAGTATTACAGAAAAGAAAATGCGAACGATCATATTGAACGATCCTCCTAAAAAGAGCTTATAGTTCAATTTGGTTATCAATAATTTTCAAACTTCAACTTGCAATACATTCTAGTAAATACTTGCAATTAACGATCATTACATTACAATATATAGGCCTATACTCTGTTAAAGAAATTGAATTAAATGTCATGCGCCTTATACATATAAAACAAGTTATATGCTATCAATTTTTGTTAAAATGAAGCCATTACGATGATGTCCATTCTATTTATACCTCTGACATGAATACGGCACACTGAAATTCAAAGAAACCATTTGACATTCAATCGAGGCATTTCAGTTAAGACATTGGATCCGCGGACACGATATGTGATACCCTCACTTAGTCGCAGCATGTTGTCAAAGATTGTGAGCCGGAAATTATCCCCATTATTGAATCAACACCGTGAGTTAGAACAAGTTGATGCACAAACCCTGTAACGAAATAAAAGCGTTCGTATCGATAGCACTGAAACCCAGCAGCCGCCAACATCATGCCGGACTCTTTTCACAGGCGGAGTGATACAGAGAATGTGCGTGCACCGTCTGGGTCAATGGATATTTGCCTATGCTAAACATAGTTGACAAGGGAAGATCGCGATTTAACGCAAGCTATATTTGGATTAATTCATCCGAATGTAAGTACAAACCTTATATTCCATTTACACGTGTATCATAACAATATTTTTCATGAAAATAACCCAGAACGGGCCACAATTTCCGAAGATATCAGGGCTTTTCATCATGTAGCAGACGACTGGAGGATATGGCTGTTATTCCATGGCACCGAGAATCGTGCTAGCGAGATGGTGCCATCGGATCGAAGAATCAGTCTCGAGCTGTTCATGTATAATTCTCTCATCTCATCTCAGCTGAAATCTTCCATTCACATGTTTCCTTCATCCCTCCTCCCGTTGTATGAGGTTTTGTTGTGTGTTTACATGCGAGTATGTGTATACCGTTACGGATGGATGAACACAGCGACAAAGGTCTCCGCACGCGTCTGTGATACATTGTTACACCATAGCTGATTGTTTATAGCGTTATTCACAGCTAGACGTGCATTATACATTGTTAACACACCTCAAAGTCATCGCAGTCGACCAGACAAATATTTCAAAGCATTTGTGAGGTCAGTTGATTTGAATAATATATATGTAAAGGCTTTTTATACTAACTTCATAATGACCCTATTACTCATTTTTGAATTATAGGTTCTTTGTTACTCATCGGTACACACACTTAATAATAACAACCCGTAGTGTATTAAGAAGTCTATTAAACATTAATTAATGATCAGCTCATCATTAATTCCGATTATTGAAATATATTTTCTGGTTTTCAGTGATAGAAATCTATCTTCAGCACAAGTCAGTATTGGGGCATGTCGATTAAATATTAATACTTTTATAGATGGTCACCATAGTATCTAAAATATTCATCATAATTATATTGAAAGTGAATCCTTATTGTTATCTCGTAATGATTATTGTGTTCAGTCTGAATCACCAGAATGATCAAAATTATATCATGATTTGCTAAGACCAATACAGTTTGACAAATATCATTTTACTAAAAGTCATTTTCCCACAAATCTATGGCAATAATTGCAAATAACTATGGATGTCACGGTACAGGTACCTCACGATACTAAAGTTCCTATACGATACATATTGCGATACACAAATGTGACATTATAACGATGAGATACAAATTCAAGGATCTAAATTTGATATTTTTATCATGGATATTGTTTAATAAGCCAGCATTATAAAAAAAAAATGCAATCCAGTCGGGTCCAGGAGGACTTGAGTACTCGAAAATTATTAAACACTGTTATTTATTTAAGCTATATCAGTCTGTCTGTATTGTGTGAAGAAAGTTGGTCGATCAACATTACCATTTCAAGTCATTGATGTCAAAATTATTCTATTATATATGAATCTATATACAACTATTTAAAAGTCTAATTATATGTTAAAATATCAAGGCCATTATTGTGTTCAGTCTGAATCTCCAGAATGATCAAAATTATATCATGATTTGCTATACGATACTATTTAAAAGTCTAATTATATGTTAAAATATCAAGGCCATACATCAATTCAAGGTCCTTTAGGTAAGGCAAAGACTAAAGGGCTATAATAATCCAAAATCTCTTGAGTAAGAATAAAATGTCGGGTAATCAGGTCCGAGTCGAGTCTGACCCCTCAAGTACTCGAGTAAAATTTTTTTTGACCCGTGGAAGCCCTACAAATAACCAAATATTAAAGTGAAAATCAAGGTTAGGTAACAGAACAGGACATGAAGGAATGTCAACAAAGCTTGTTGTCTGATTAAAGGCACCACTCGATCGCGTTTTATCCGCCATTTTGAAACGATAGCATTGCGAAAAAACAAATGTGATGTATTATCTTAATTCATTAACTAAATAAAGAAATAAATACTTGATTGATAGAAGAGAAGCGTATTTATAAATAATTCATAATAGAAGTTATCAGTTACGACAGCATTTTGTTGTAGAAATGCATTCCACGATCGTTGCTTCGATGGCTGGCTTCATTTCACGATGTTTTAATTTTTTTTGCCATACACTTTATTTTTAGTCAAATTGTCAAATATTTAACAACTAAAATGCATACCTCGCAAACATATATGAGTTATTAAGTGTGATATTATCATGTATAATCATCTATAATTGTACACAGGAAAGTCCTCCTGAATTTTGGTTCCACAACAAATACCCCGCTCGAATGGTCCCTTTAAGTACCACTTCTTATCAACAAAACTTAAAGAGGCAATCAGGAGAGGTTAGGCGATAGAATGTTTTTTCCAATTGAAACTGTTATCAATAAATGAAAACAGCTTTTAACATTTCTAACAAAATTATTTGAGAAACCAACATTTTAAAACAAAAACAAGCCTTAGCCACTTATTGAAAAAAGCATTTTATTACTCGCTCGTGTAAGATACCGCAGTGAAATATTTATACGACAATATTAAACTAGTGTAATAACACAATGCAAGGACGACGTCATAGAAGTGTGTTGTTGTGACGTCACAGTGTAAGCGCGCCGTCACAATGGTTGCTGAGTCGCGAAAATGTTAGTTTCGGCAACTTATCTGCAATTATGTTAGATTTTTAGGGCAAGTAATAAACAGAATACTAAACTCCCTTCCATTTAATACTATTTTTATTAAACTCGTGAATGATTTGGCATCAAACTCGCTTTCGCTCGTTTTATACAAAATCATTAACTCGTTAAATAAAAATAGTATTAAATGGAAGGTCGTTTAGTATCCTCTATATCTCTGCATATCATTCTTCATTTCTGACTTGAAAACATGAAAAGAAATGCTATCTCAATGAGGATTTAAAGACACTCTGGATTTCTTAATTTGATTTTCAAGAAGATTTTAACATTATTCAAAAAATATTATAACGATATTCGAAAATATTTGTACATGATATCATTAACTGTATCGTATCATGAACTGTATCAAAACGATGAATTGGTTATCCTGACAACTCATTACGGGAGGCCATGATATGGGTACTTCTGCTTCGACTTTCAATAACAGTTTGACATGTGCGATTACATCTGTTTTTTTAGCTCATTTGGCCTGAAAGGCCCAATGGGCTTATGGCATGGCATGGTGTCCGGCGTCCGTAAGTTTTGCGGAATTTCGACTTCTTCAGAGTTCTCCAGAACCATAAAGCCTAGAAAGCTGAAACTTTGTGTACAGACTCCTTAGCTAGTGAGGATTACAAATTGTAGCTTTTGATGCCTGTGGCCACTAATAAGTGCCACAGGGGCCACATCCTCATCTTCATCTTCAAAAAGCATAAGCCCTAAGAAAGCTGAAATTCTGTGTACAATTTCCCTGATTAGTGAGGATTATAAATTGTAGCTTTGGTGGCCCTGTGACCCCTAATAAGGGCCAAGGAGGCCACACCCTTACAACCTATTTTCATTTTGTCTCTAGAAGCATAAGGCCTAGAAAGCTGAAACCTTGTGTACAGACTCCTTGACTAGTGAGGATTAATAATTGTAGACTTTGTAGCCCTATGGCCCATAGTTAGGGGGAACCACATTCCCTACACCCTAAAACAAGATCAAAGCCTGATGAGCTACAGAGCTAATGGCTCTATTTTTGTCAAACTATGATATCAAATAAATATAAAAATAACAGTATTTTACATTTTATTGTTAAATCAATTCAATCAAGGAAAGTTTTAGTCATCCAATTTAAAATCATACAAAAACACATTTGTTCAGGAGAAGTCATATCATATTTGATCTATAATTGTTTTGTATTTATACGAACCAAAACTCAATTACCTTATTTCCTCAAGTACAATGTGTTAAGTGAGAAATAGAAAATTGTATCTGATATTGTAGTGTTAAGACAATAAAACCATTTGTGAATGAAATTTATCTAATGGTAGTTATTAATTATCATCAACCTCAGGAAACCTACCTGGAATTAAAGACACTCAGTTAAACTATCACCTATCATATGCCAACACATTAATTCAACAAGTAGCCAAAATTGTTAATTGTAAAAACATATTCACCAATTATGTATATAATCACGTCCATATCATGCTCTGTATCACTTGCTTGAAAACGGTGTTAGTACCTACACCGAACCGTCGCATTCTTGCAATAAAGAAGTTGTAAATCCATATAACTTGTTCTCATTCAAGTAGCCAAAAGAAAAGGATATTTTGATGTATAATGAATTCAATTGAATGGAAAGGAATGTGAAAAAATAGAACCGATTTGTAATTATCTTGTACAAATAAAAAAGGAATACTTGAAAATGTTTGGAATATTTACACATGCCATATGAGGTTGTAAATTAGGGGGTATATCTGACACATTGGAGGGCTTGTCTAAGATATGAGAAGATAGCAGGTGAGTATTGAGCGATATTGCCTGACTGGCCGGGCGTTATCAGGTATCAGGTGGTAACCTGTGTTGTGGAGACAGCTAGCTCCACACAGAGACTCCTGACTTACAGTAATACCTCTGTGTATAACAAGTCTCTGATCAATCATTCTCAAAAACAATTTTTTGATCGGAAATATGAAAAAAAACCTCAGGAGTTTGCCTTTTCAGAGTTCAGACTTGCTTTTCAAGAGGTTTTGTTAATGATAAGATATTCAAACTACCTTCTGTAGGGAGGGCTAAGCTCTTCACACTGTTTGTCAGATCACTTGAGGACAGGTGCCCCTCTCAGACAGGGTCAGAGGTCAAGTTTAGTGTAGTTCCAGGTCAACACTCCTGTAGGACCTTCTCTTCTACACAGTTATTGATTTATACAGGTTGCACAATGACTCTCACACATGGGCAGGTTTACTTTAAGATCTGAGTTTACATGAGACAGAGGTTTAGATCTGAGTTTATATGAGACAGAGGTTTAGATCTGCATTATATATGACTGGAGGAAAGAGTTTGCAGATTTGCTGATTTATTTGTGATGATTTCAAAACTTGTGGAAGTCGTAATTTTAAACTGACACCTAGAGGGTTATCTGTTGTTTCTCCCGGTTACTTCTTTCAGCTCTCGACAATCTTTTTATTGTGTTCCCATATTTTCCAAAATGATTTTGTGTGAAGTTAAATTTGAACTAAAAAACTGAATTGACTAATAAGTCGATATTATCGATAGCTACACTTGCTATCGATACTATAATATTTATGGTTTCTAAAAATGACTTGAGTACAAAAGGTACAGCAACTAAGTCGATAGTTTGATCTATAGTGTTACACCCCTACCTTTCATACCAGTAACTGGACAATGAATGAATAACTTTCAATGTTAAACATTATTTTCTAAGAAATCAGTTAAATTGAAAAAGAGTATTGAGCGTATATTTGCATTTTCAAAAGATATGAACAAAATCTTCTTTATACTCATTTGGGTGGATAGTTAAATCTGACATCATATCTGCGATTTAAACAACAAAATCTTTTTATTTATTAAAATGCAACAAGTTGTCGAAACACTGTCAGAACACCTTCAAACTCTTGAGAACACTTCCAATTAAAATTCAAGGTGTATGTACAACTTCACTCAAAAGTTATCTGGAGCCCTGTTGTCAACAAATAAAGATTGAGTAACTTGCGTAACAAACAAGTGTTGAATAACTTGTGTAAAGTATTCAGGTTTATCTGGATTATAAACCAGGTCACTGGGTAAGGTTTTTGCGGTCAACCATATCACAACATTGAACTGGCAGAGACTCAAGAAACTGTGTTGTTCTACTGAGAGTTTCCCCTTCAAGATGAGTACCGGTATTACATCTTGACTTAAAGGGGCAGTAGCACATTTTTTTAATTTTAAATTTTTCACTGATAATAGTATGTTACTGCTAAATACATTATTTTAAGAGTGTCAATAATCTCATTACACCAACCAATCAATAGTCAGAGAACAAATTATAAAGATTTACATAAAGTCCATTGGCGGCCATTTTTGTAAAAAAAAATTTCATTCATTTTGTTTAAGAAAATGTAATGACATGGCTGAATTATACATTGTCTTTTAATGCAAATGGTATACAATTAAACAAAATTTAGGTTACTGGTTTCAATTTACCATGCTTTGTTAATTTGTTTTGTACTAAATTCCTTTGCAACAAGTAATTATTAGCTCTGTCATCTAGCCTAGTATAGAAAAAGAGCCCAGTTTAGTTTAGAAATTTGACGAGTCTAGTTGCCTCTTCTGTAGAGAAATTAACCCTCATGACGCCGAAGGGTTAAGTATGGTTCAGGACTTCTTCAATGAAATGTAGTGAAATATTTTTTTCAGTGACTGCATGCTAGTCTAGGATTATTCAACCATCAGCTACAAGCAAAGAGCACTCTGTGTGTTTAAGATAGGAGCTGATATTTTGATTTCAGTCACTGCTTCCTGGAAACTATTCAAACAAGAGGGAGTGGAATCTCAGAAAAAACACCCCCTGCTATTGCAATGCTGATATGTTGAGTTAGGCATTCTCTAAACAGATGTGCTGACAAACTAAACAGATGGTGCAACAGTTAGGCGAAATCAGTCTTCTTGAGTGCTGGATGATAAAGGCAGTAAGTCAGGCGGAGAACAATAGGTCTGAATTAAAACTATGTAGGATGCAGCAATGATGTTTTCTGTATTATATAAATGTTTAAACAGTATAAATGCAGAAATTACAATCATGTTTTCAGTGATGATTAGCCAATACAAAATTTTGGCTCTAGTGGAGGTGGCAAGTTTTTTGGGAATGCTTATGGTATGCAAACGTGGTTCTGGAATGAAAAACATATATTATCACTTTAAAAGTCAACATCATATTCGTAATTATCAACTACTTAATGTTTTAAAGCTTTTGACAATGCAGAGAAAAAGATAATGGCAATGATGATGATGATGATGATGATGATGATGATGATGATGATGATGATGATGATGATGATGATGATTATGATGATGATGATGATGATGATGATGATGATGGTGGTGATAGTGATGGTTGTTATGATAATGGTAATAGTGATGATGATGGCTATGATATGATGATCATGATAATGGTTATAAAAATGATGATGTGATCACGGTGATGGTAATGATGATGATTATCATGATAATGATGGCTTTTTTGATATTGATTAGTATGCTTATTATAATGATAAATCAATGATGGGGCTCACATTCCAGGCTAGTGGATAAAGGTTGAGGTTCCAATGCTGATTGCTACAAATGCTACTTTTGGTCTTTGGAATGCTAAGGGGTCAATTATTAACCATGCATAATGCAGCTGGTCTGTCCAACCAATTTAGTGACTGCAAAGAGCTGCCTTGATGCTATGAAATTAAGAGATAAACCAAGTGTGTTTGAAAATCAGAGACTTGATATACTGGATTGATAGCGAGTACATTTTAAATTGAAACCAAACGCGTAGCAGAATACAAGGAGTTCTATGGATGATCAATTTCTTTATTGTACATGGTATTGTTTCAGTATAGATGAATAAGAAAGTTGACCATCCAAAGCACTTAATCCTTGTTTTCTTCCTTAATGCCTCTCAAAAATATTTAAGGTACGTTGCTTTACAAAATCTAAAATGCCTCTAAAAGAACTGTTAAAGGGGCAATAGCACGTTGTTAGATATAAGATGATGTCAGGAAAATGAAAAATAATTGTTCCAATTGAAGGCGGTGTATTTAAACTAAATGAAGCAGTTGTAGATATAATATATAATATATATATAGTATATAATATATAATGTAAGGTTCAGCCATGCGATTCCTTTTCTTGCACAAAATTAATTAAAGGTGTTCACACAAAAAGGGCTGCCAATGGACTTTATGTGAATCTTTATAATTTGTTGTCTCACTATAATTGATTGGTTTGTGTAATGAGATTTTTGACACTGTCAAAATAATACATTTAGCATTAACGTAATATTATCATTAAACAAATTTAAATATAAAATGTTCAAAAAACGTGCTACTGCCCTTTAAGGTATAGTGCTCAATATAGCACAGTTTATGTCTTTTCATACAAACCTATTACACACGAACATCTAAGGTTACTAGTTTTTACTAGTTTTACCATGCCTTATTCATTTCTTTTGTTCAAAGTTCCTTTGCAACTGATATTGTATCTTCTGTTATCACTGTAAGTTATTGAGAAACTGAATTACTTTGTCAGGGGTATCACATTTAGTCTCAAGTTACTGATAATGCATAGTTTGTCATCACTTTCAGTTATTCAGAGTTTTAAAGACAGTTCAAGGATATCACCACTTGATAAATGATATCTCACTGATATGAATTCACCATGATCACTGTCATGCTTTTGGGTTTCCATGGTGATGATTGTTTGATTATTATCAAAGTTCACAAGGAGGTTAAGTCTCAAAGGTCAAACTATTTTCATGCAGTTTTATTGTTTTTCCACATTGTCTGACTAACAGTTTCATGTTGAAAATTCTGTATCAACACTAGACTTACATATAGTCCCTGGAAAAATGTTTTTTCACTAAATTCTTAATATTCAATATTTGATATGAAAATATTAAAAGGAGCCCAAACAATTCTTAATTTAAATCTGAGGCATCTAGACTTGCCAACATTGTCTAGACTTAAGAAGGCTCCTTTAATTTTGTTTAGCTTTAGGGTCTTTATAACAAACCATATCTATATCTACACAAGATGTTTTTGTCATCCGTTTTAATCTAAAGTCTCCTTGTCCCTTGTAGTCTTCATTGTAATATCATTTTAAAAACAACTGTGGTATTTTTTCTCTCCTTGATTTTTGATAGAAACCACTCTTTAACCTTTTCTGTTTGACCATTTCACCGTTACAAGCCATAAATTATTTTCTGATGCTTTCTTATTGATGAAAGTAGATTAAATTCTTTAAATTTCTATTAATTTGGTTTTTATTTATGATAGAAATGAAGCCTCTGAAATGGCTGTTCAATTCAGATCTAGACTTGCTTTTCGGGAGGTTATGTTAGAACAAAGTATTTTAAACTACAGTCTTGGTGTTAAACTAGGGTGAACAGTTAATAGTAGGGGTGACTATTGACCCCCAAAGGGACTATTGCGATAGCGATAGTCTATTGCAGGGTACTATTGCGATAGTTATTGCGATAGTTTTAATATCAATAAAGGAAATAAAAACAATTTTCAAGAAAAACAGTGTTTTCTTGACTTTGTCATCGCTTTTTTTGTAACGATTTCAAAATCGGCTGTGGAAAGATAACTCGTGTTTTCCTGTTGCTATTTGTAGCTCACGGCGATCTGTTTGCTGTTAGCCGTTTCCAGTATTTTCCAAATGTAAAAATATGTGTTTGTGTGTGGATTTTACTTTTAACATTCAAGTTAACAACTGATTTTTTTTAAATTGTCGAAACTATCGATAGTTAAGACGTGCTATCGATACTATTGATTGTTCTAAAAAAGACTATCAATAAAGCTATTGGCAGAGCAACTATCGCGATAAGTCGATAGTTCGATCTATCGTTACACCCCAAGTTAATAGACATTTACACACGTTTGTTTTCTTTAAAGAATGATGCATGATAACTTAAACTGAGAGAATATAGAAAACATAGATGGTAGATATAAATCGCATAAAATTGTGTCCGAATTAGCTCCATATTGGATTTTTGAGAGAGAAAGCAGTTGTCTTAAAGAGAAAAGGTTGATTACTCACATAAAAAGGATGATTGATTACCCTGTGTGGTTTAAGAATTTGAAGTTATCAAGGAATAGTTATTTTAAAACCCAATTACTTTCTTAATAATGTTGTTAGTATCTACTGGGAATGTCAGAATCAAAGCAGCACTTTCATAAGTTACCTCTCCATATTGGTCTTTTAACTTGGTTTTTCATTCCGCGCTCATCTCTCCATTTTTCCCACTGACTGTAACTGTTGTGAGAGTTATTACCCACTCGGTGGAACATATGTAGCACCATTTTGTTCTCGATGTCACAATAACTGACTGTGGCAAGGGGAGAATGCCATTTCCTGGTTATTTCTAAGAGAACAAAATTGAATAGAATTTGTTATGGAGAAATTTGTACCTCAAATTGATGCCATATGAGTTTTACGAAAGTCATGCAAATTTGTATAGATCCCAAGCTCTTGCTCATTTAATCATTTTTATTTTAAATTCACACTCATTTCTAGACAAATTCATATGACAAACTACTGGTGTAAGAATGACTATTTATGACATATTGATGATGCAAATGTCTGACACATACCATAATTCCTCTATTAATTCAACATCTCCAATAATTCGACAACATAAGATATTTCTGAGGGCTCAAATTCAAAACACTTTTAAAATTTCAACCAAGTGTCAAAAGTTAATGCTCTTATGATTCATGCATTGCTTGAAATGATTGTTTAATTTGCCAATAAACAACCCTAAATAATGATTGCAATGCACAATTTTTTCTACTACAGTAATCTATTTAAGATATCTTGATTATGATAACATTGCCATCATTATGTGGTCATGTTTAAAATCTATGCATTAATGTCACAAATGTTCTTGATATTATCCAATATTTAGACCATAGAGCCACATGATCCACCAAAAGTGAAAAATAGTTCAACCATAAACCTTTTTAGAAAATCTTTTGAATATTTTATTGTCGATTTAATAGAGAAATTACGGTATCATTTCCTACACACCACATGGCCGTGGGTAATATTCTGCTACATTAACGAAACTACAAGAGAATGCCATCAGCTAACAATTACACTAATTGGATCTCTTTACTCATTAACACCACACTGAAATTATGAAACAGCAGCAACTGAGTAGAAAAAGAACAGTCAACTGTTGGGTGTATTGAACGCAGTTGATCCAGAAATTGTTTTTTTTTTATATTCTTAATCAGTATTGCAATATTTTGAGTTAATTGAGGTAATGTTAAACGCAGTTGATCCAGAATTATTTTTTTTTATATTCTTAATCAGTATTGCAATATTTTTAGTTATTGAGATAATTTTAATTACAGTTGATCCAGAGATTGTTTCATTTCTTATATTCTTAATCAGTATAAAAATATTTTGAGTTATTGAGATAATTTTAATCACAGTTGATCCAGAAATTGTTTCACTACTTGTATTATTTTCTCAGGGTGGCAAATATTGTGAAAAATAGTGAAATTCAAGTTTTTGCATTTGTTTTGTGAACAGGTGACTTGATTTATCAAAACGTGACTTTGTAAGAAATTTTGATACACGTCACTTTAACTATACCCCCGACTAACGGTCCGGGGTATCTAGTAATACCAACGATTCCGTGTGTGTGTGTGTCTGTCTGTCTGTCTGTCCGAGGACATTTTTTGTCCGACCTATTGCGGGAAAACTATTTATCCGATTAATTTCAAATTTTGCACATGTTTTCTACCCTACTAGGAGGGGTGCAGTGCGAAGCTACGGCAAATTTCGTTAATATTTGATTTTTTTACAAATTTCCCTGTTTTGAACTTAAGTCGGACAGATCTGATATTGGAAAATGACTATTACGTGAAAACTATTCATTCGATTTATTTCAAATTTTGCACATGTCTTCTACCCTACTAGGAGGGGTTCAGTGCGAAGTTACAACAAATTTATTTAATATTTGAATTTTTTACAAATTTTCATGTTTTGAACTTAGTCATTTTCCAATATAAGATTTGTCCAACCTATTACGGGAAAAACTTTTCATCTGATTCTTTTCACATTTTGCATGTGTCTTCTTCCCTACTAGGAGCGGTGCAGTGCCAAATCAAAACTAAAATTGATACGGGTTTTTTGTGTGTTTTTTTTTTACTAGTCATTTTTCTCAATTCCTCTTTGGGGGTCAAATGCTGTGCAAGAGATAACTGCATTGAAAGTAAAAAATAATTCAGTTAGTCAGGGATGCACGGTCGGGGGTATTAGTGAGCCACGCTCACTTTTTTGCTTGTTGAGAATAAAATTTCTGTTCTGCCTGGTTTGCATCTAGCGTGCGTATATACTGGAATTGTTAAGACATTCATTGATTGACACCTTATCAAAAATCAGTGCGCTTATAACTCAGGGAATAAACCTTTCTGGTGCTTTCATCACTAAGCAGCGTGGGAAATCAAATTAAAACTGGATACCGGTAAATAAGAGTTTATCAAAACTCTGCCGAGATGAATGAAACATAAACAGAAACTGAATTCTTACTTAGTGATCA
This sequence comes from Steromphala cineraria, assembly GCA_916613615.1. Lineage (NCBI taxonomy): Eukaryota > Metazoa > Mollusca > Gastropoda > Trochida > Trochidae > Steromphala > Steromphala cineraria. The sequence goes on along the minus strand of OU744723.1, from coordinate 64,511,764 downwards.
TGATATTTGCCTAGTGAATGAAAAAATGTACAATAACAACAGTAGATCACTTGAGAACGGGTATCCATGGAAATTTTCTAATCAATAAAAGATATGTTCTGTGAATATGATTGGCTCTTCTCTGAAGGTGTGTGAGCCAATTGGCTCATTTGTTGAGATATCTAAATGCAACATTGCATACTGAGGGAAAATATGTTTATTGTTATCTTCCTACAAAGAGCCTGAAACGCAAGTTTCCATAACTGTCAGTTTTATGCCTTGCTGCTGACCCTTTCTGTTTTCTGTGCTTGCTCTCTTGCCTGTAGGGGCACTATAGCAGCACAGAAAAGTAAAGGGTCTGCAGCAAGGCATAAAATGACAGTTGAGAAACTGGCGTTTTAGGCTTTGAGTAGGAAGATGGTTAATCACTTCTGTGAGTGGCATTTAGAAGTTGGAAGTCAAATAAGGACGAATATTTTATGGATAACAACTTGCTTGAAAACGATACAAGAAGCTGTATCGAAACGTCGTGTACTCAGAATAAAGAAGTTGTTATCCATAAAATATTCGTCCTTAGATGGTTAATCGTTAGAAAGCTCTGTATGTTCACTGTTACAGCAGAAGAGCTGATGGGGGATTATTACATTAGCTGGCTGTCAGCATTGTGTTGACTCGGTCTTACTCTTTAAGCTGGACATTTGTTTTGGGCTTCTCATGTATTTAAGTAATGATCTGCAGTCAATATACATAAACATGAGAAGTGTTTACGTAGAGAGGTTTTGAGATTATCTTTTCTTCTAGGTTGATGATGATAATAATCTGTGTTTCTTTCTAGGCTGGTTGTTTGTTTCAGGTTTCACATATACATATAGATATTGATTTTCAGTCTACATCCATAGATGATTGTGGTGATGGTGGTGGTGGTGATATGGATGATGATGATGATGATGATGATGATGATGGTGGTGGTGGTGGTGGTGATGGTGATGGTGATGATGATGATGATGGTGGTGATGATGGTGGTGATGGTGATGGTGATGGTGATGATATGGATGATGATGATGATTTTGGTGGTGATATGGATGATGATGATGTCAAACTTTGTAAGCCAGGCAATTTGAATTTACATATGTATTGGATAATGATCTTCTGGCATTAAAGTCACAGGAAAGTTTTGAAGTTTTCATATAAAGAAAATAAAAAAAACTGTTTTGAGGTTATCTATTATCATGTGATTATGGTGATGGTGAGGATGATGGTGATAAAGAATATTTTTCTTGGGGATAAAGTTTAAGATTAAACCAGCATGTTACTTAAAAATTACATATAAAAGACATATTTCTAGTTTTATGTTCATTATCATTGAAGATAGCAGTAACCCAAAACCAATTGATTTAATAAAATTAATTCTAAATGTCATGTCTGTGCTTTTGTTTTCAAATTTCATCGCTTCAACAGTGCTACAGATAAGCTGCGTATCTGCGTATTTTACGCACTAAAATCGTTGAAAACGTAATTGATAAGAAAACTGAGAGTACAGATACGCAGGCATTTTCATTAAAACCCAAAAGAATCATAATACCATGCGTACTGTACGCAATAGTTTGTAAAATCTTGCGTACTGACGCATAAATTTGTCACGAATGGATATCAAAGCTCTACATCTGTGTTTGACACGTAAACCAAGTTTTAAGTTGCGGCCCCGGGTATCCGGATGAGTAAGGCTCGAGCTCATAAAACTCTACAGTAGTGCTTGTTTGTATAAGCGATGCCTCCTAGTTAATTTTAGTTGTTTTACTGGAACATTTAAATTCAGGAACAAGATGTATTTGTTCTTTCAAAAGACATTACAAGATTGAAAAACTACATTCATTGATTTCAACATGTTCAATATACATTTAAGATAAGTTATCTTGGTAGAAAATAACCCAATCATGAAGAATTGTGAGCGTAAAATCTAATTTTTAAACAAAAATACCAAATTGCCAGAAATCGAAGGAGTACAATTTTACTCAGTACTCTCTCAAAATAAAGTTTACTCAATTGTTTTCAAAACAGGGAGTAAATACTCAATAGGTCAAAAAATTATCTGGAGCACTGGCTTCAAGCACTTGTTTCTGGTTTTGAGAATAAAACAACATAGTTGTGGTTGCAGTGTTCAGACCTGTTGGGATGGGGCCAATTAGGCAGTGTATGTAAGTCGTTTTGGGCAGCTTACGATCCGATTTAAGAAATACAAAGTCAAGTCTATGTCTAATTGTAATCTCTTCTTTATGCATCCCAAAAGTAGCCATATATACCTTTCCAATCCATACTTATGTAATGGCTACATCATGAATGATTAATGACAGTTCAATTTTACCTCTCATGTAAACATCTGGTCAGCTATCATTAAGTTAATTACATTGATTAGGTTAATTAGCTTGCCTTATTACTGATAGAGCTCAATTACAATCAACTTGTTGCTAACGATAATAGAATCTCGCTATGCTTGTTAAGACAACAGCATCTGATAGTTTTAGTATCTGAGTGTCTTGGTATTAGTATCAATATATGACACTGTCATCAGTTTAGAGTGATGGTAATGAAGGTATGGATGTGAAATTTGAGTTACTGCAGTAATTTGAGATAAAGGAACATTTAGGAAGAGTTTTATGTTAACAACTGTGAAACTGATATAAAGATATTTAAAAGTGTTGGCCCTTGTGAATAACTGTCTGCCTTTGGCTTATTCAAACGATGGTTTTATATTTGATCCTAAATATGGTGTCTCTAGCGAAATACCAAAACGATAGCTTTTGTGATTCTTTTGACACAAAGCATATGTCATGTTTAAGATAAGAAATATAGCAATATGTACAAATGATCAAATTAATGATTAACAATTATTAAACACAAAGAATTTACTACCGATAACAATCAGATGTAATAGTTCCATGCCTATCGTTTTGTGTTGGTGCATGACTTACATTACAAAATATCAATAACATCAAGAGAAGCCAGTCTTGCATAGAAGCCAGAAGGCTGAATGTTGCGTGAATCAGGCCAGTGAATTGAAGTAGTTAATGAGGCAAGACATTATATAATTATAATAATAGGACATTTATAAAGCGCATATATTCATATTAGTGTGCTCAAAACACTACAAAACATAGTTTCAAAGTTTTAAAGACTTCTGGAAGAGGTGAGTTTTCAACTGTGTTCGGAAGATAGAAAAGTCACTGCAGAAACAAAGGGTTTGGGGAAGATCATTCTAAGCTGTGGAGGCAGTAGAGGCGAATGATCTGGTGCAATAGTGAACACTCTTAACTTGAGGCACAAACAGAAGATTTTTGTCCTGAGAGCGGAGGCCGATCTGACTCTCTTATATGGTACTAGAAGGTTTGAGAGTATGAGATAAGATGGTGCACTCATAAAAGTATTGGCAAAATACCTGCAACAAAATCTTAAACTGAAACAAGTTTATTAACTGGCATTGCTCAATGAAACTTAGATATGAAAGGAGTACATCATTTAAAAATTTTTTTAAACGTACTTGTCAAGTTGCATGTATGCATCAATCTTATCATGCTTTTATTACAAGGGTGTGATTTGATCTACGTCTATGTCATCATTACCCCTATCAGTTATGATCATCTCTTTAAACAAGAATTTTAGCTGATATTTGAAGGAAGCCTTGACAGTCACAAGATGAAGCAATTGCCCTTTGGCAATCAATCAAGTTTCAAATTCTTTCATTTTTAGCCTTCAGTGCTTTTGTTACAAGGATAATGGTGTTTATCACCCGGTAAGGAGTTAATGAGGTGTGATATGACTTACTTCTGACTTGCCTTGACATAATTGTTATAGCTAAATGCCAAACCGTTATCCGCATAGGATCTATAACGGCCTATATATAAGTGTGTTACGGGATTGTGCTTTAATGGACCAATGAAAGCCCTCTTGCTTTTGTTGCTTGTTTTGATGTGAGGTTTTTGCTGGTGAAGTTAAGAATGATAATAAATGTAAGTTTTCAGTGTCTCACAGCTTTGTGATTATTAAAAAGGAGATTCAAAGGTCTAAATGAATATTTTAAAACCACCTTTTGATATGAAATTGTTGTGTTACATGGTTTTCTGGTGATAAATAAGTAGCGTATAAATGAATATTTTAAAGCCACCTTTTGATGTGAAATTAATGTATTAATTTTCTGTATCGAGGTGGTGAGAAATAAGTTATGTATTAATGAATATTTTAAAACCAGCTTTTGATGTGGAATTGTTTTATCATTTTTAGCTCATCAGGACTGAAAGTCCAGATGGGCTTATGGCATGGTCCGTTGTCCGGCGTCCGTCTGTCGTCCGTCCGTCCGTCGTCCGTCCGTCCGTAAACTTTTGACACTTTCGACTTCTCCTCATGAACCATACACATTAGAGAGCTGAAATTTTTTGTACAGGTACCTTAGCATATGGAGATTCTAATTTGTAATTTTGGTGACCCTGTGACACCAAATAGGGTCACAGGGGTCACAACCTTAAAAACCTATTTTCATCTTCTTCTCCAGTTCCAGAAGGACTAGAGAGTAAAAAATGATATGTGCAGACTCCTTGGCCAATGGGGATTCTAATTTGTAACTTTGGTGACCCTGTGACCCCAAATAGGGTCACAGGGGTCACAACCTTAAAAACCTATTTTCATCTTCTTCTCCAGTTCCAAAAGGAGTAGAGAGTTAAAAATGATATGTGCAGACTCCTTTGACAATGGGGATTCCAATTTGTAACTTTGGTGACCCCATGACCCCAAATAGGGTCACAGGGGTCACAACCTAAAAAACCTATTTTCATCTTCTTCTCAAGTTCTAAAAGGACTAGAGAGCTGAAATTATATGTGCAGACTCCTTGGCCAATGGAGATTCTAAATTGTAGATTTCGTGACCCCATGACCCCAAATAGGGTCACAGGGGTCACCACCTTAAAAACCAACTCATCTTCTCAAGTTCGAAAAGGAGTAGAGAGTTAAAAATGATATGTGCAGACTCCTTGGCCAATGGGGATTCTAATTTGTAACTTGGGTGACCCTGTGACCCCAAATAGGGTCACAGGGGTCACAACCTTAAACAACTTTTTAGCTCATCTGGCCTGTAAGGCCCGATGGGCTTATGGCATGGCATGGTGTCCGGCGTCCGTCCGTCCGTCCGTCCGTCCGTCCGTCCGTCCATCCGTCCGTAAACTTTGTGGAATTTCGACTTCTTCTCCAGAACCATAAGGCCTAGAAAGCTTAAACTTGGTGTACAGACTCCTTGGCTAGTGAGGATTATAAATTGTAGCTTTGGTGGCCCTGTGACCCCTAATAAGGGCCACAGGGGCCACACCCTAAAAACCTATTTTCATCTTCTTCTCCAGAAACATAAGGCCTAGAAAGCTGAAACTTTGTGTACAGACTCCTTGACTAGTGAAGATTATAAATTGTAGCTTCGGTAGCCCAGTGACCCCTAATAAGGGCCACAGGGGCCACGCCCTAAAAACCTATTTTCATCTTCTTCTCCAGAAGCATAAGGCCTAGAAAGCTGAAACTTTGTGTACAGACTCCTTGACTAGTGAGGATTATAAATTGTAGCTTTAGTGGCCCTGTGACCCCTAATAAGGGCCACAGGGGCCATGCCCTGAAAGCCTATTATAATCTTCTTCTCCAGAACCATGATGCCTAGAAAGCTGAAACTTTGTGTAAAGCCTCTTTGAAGAGTGAGGATTATAAATTGTAGCTTTGGTGGCCCTTTAACCCCTAATAAGGGTCACTTATGCCACGCCCTAAAGACCTATTTTCATCGTCTTCTCCAGAACCATAAGGCCTAGAAAGCTGAAACTTTGTGTACAGACTCCTTGGCTAGTGAGGATTATAAATTGTAGCTTTGGTTACCCTGTGACCCCTACTAAGGGCCACAGATGCCATGCCCTAAAAACCTATTTTCATCGTCTTTTCCAGAAGCATAAGGCCTAGAAAGCTGAAACTTAGTGTACAGACTCCTTGACTAGTGAGGATTATGAATTGTAGCTTTGGTGACCCTGTGGCCCCTAATAAAGGCAACAGGAACGTCCTTCAAATCTATTTTTATCTTCTTCTCCTGAAGTATAAGGCCTAGAAAACTGAAACTTGTCGCCTATATACTTAATTTTATGATTGGTGTCCTTGTGGCCTCTACAAAGGGGGAATCACATTGGCCACACTCTACAGCATAATTGATGATGAAGCCTGATGAGCTACAGAGCCAATGGCTCTATTTTTTTCATCTTCTTCTCAAGTTCCAAAAGGTCTAGAGAGCTGAAATTATATGTGCAGACTCCTTGGCCAATGGAGATTCTAAATTGTAGATTTCTTGACCCCATGACCCAAAATAGGGTCACAGGGGTCACAACCTTAAAAACTTATTTTCATCATCATCTTTAGCTCCAAAAGGTCTATTGAGCTGAAAGACTGCATGTAGACTCCTTGGCCAATTGGGATTCTAAACTGTAGGTTTCGTGACCCCATGACCCCAAATAGGGTCACAGGGGTCACAATCTTAAAAACCTATTTTTCTCCATTAGATGACAGTCTATGGCAAATTTATTTCTCCTTGGATATTTAAGTGTGGACTTCTTTCACTGTCTGATATTGGCGATCTAGAAAGTGTTGAATAATAATAAATCATTTGGGTAAGGAAATTTATTCCGAAATCGTTACATTTGTTTTGTAATTTATTTTTAGGTTTTCTTGCAATAGGTAACATCAGTTTCATTTTTAGCTCATCTGGCCTGTATAAAGCAAACTTGATATGATGCCTGATGAGCTACAGAGCCAATGGCTCTATTTTTCTGTATTGAGGCAGCAAGGAACATCAATAAACTCACTGACAGATTCTCACTGGAGTCGATAATGTTTCTGACATGTCAATTCTCATGGTGTGAGAACAAATGTCTATGGGAGGAATCATTATTTTGACCTGTATTCTGTGGTGCCAGTATCAATCCTGTATTCTGTGGTGCCAGTATCAATCCTGTATTCTATGGTGCCGGGATCAAACCTGTATTCTGTGGTGCCGGCATAAGGATCAATAACAGAGCTTGCAATCTGAAGTTTCCGGTGGGATCAATGGAAACCAAAAATCTTTATGTACAAGCTCATCTACTTTCTTGAAAAATGCTGTGTCGGCATGCAAGATGTGAATTATAAGTGTCATGTAAACTATTCATGTTGGATGCTGTATGGAATGTTGCAACTTGTGTTTGTCAATGGGAATAAGAAATCAGGTCAATTCCTTATTGTCATTTGTAGTAAAACAATAGTTTTATTGATGCAATTTTCATATGCATTACTCATTCCCTACAGGATTTTCTTCATCTGTTGAATTCAAATCTTGATATCGTATGAAGACTACATAGTAAGGCATAGTATGTTTTGAAGTTTAATGATTCAAGTGATGATGGGAATAATTCTCTGATGTAAAGAATGGTAGTGTTTTATGAACCTGATAAGATACAATATATGGTTTTTTTTGGTAGAAAAGGTTGTGTTCTTTGATGAGTATTGGTGTTCCGACTTTCCCTTGAATCTTAGGTAATAATATGTAACAGACATTGTATAAAATAGAGTTTTGATTATTTCATGCTGTATATGCCGTCAAAATCATCAGCCTCCTTTAAGCATGGGCCTTTATCAGTTTATGTGAAAACACTGATATCAAGATGAATATGCTAGCTGTTAGTTACGGGTATATGTTTCCTGAGGTCAATCAGTTGTAATCATCCCCTTTATGTGTGTCATGCATTCCCTGACTCATCATATGAATGTCAACATTCGAATTTACTGGCGGTGGTGTTGAGATGGTGATCTCGGAGAAAGTTAGAACCGACGCCGCCACGTAGGATAGTCAATAATAAACATTATACGAAGTCTATGGTATGTGAAGGTCCCCATGATAACACAAAGTTTACACAAAACGTAACATATTTATTTAAAATGACACTTCACACGAACCACACGAATGTTAAAGGTAGTCTAAACAACGTCACTTAATTTTTGTGTGACATTTGTATGGCCACACGATTCTTACTCGAAGGCCATGCAGCCGAACCAGTTATTATGACTACACAGAAGTTGTGTCTTCTCCAAATTATTAACCGTCTAATGTCTAAATTAACATCAAACCCTTAGTCCCTCCTAATCCGGTAATATAAGACTATGTAATCCGACCAGGCATCAACAATGATACACCAGTCCTTCTCCCTAATGAGTTAACAAACATTGGCACATAGAAAGTGGGAGGCATATTCTGTTAACTAGGCTAAAGTTAAGTCTATGAAACATTTTAAATAATTACTGTACCTTCATTTATGTTATCTTATTTCTTGAGGCTTTTCATTTCATGTGTATTCAGTCAATCTAGACTTGCAGAAATAGGATCTAAACTATATAAAGGCTCCTATTTAATACACAGTCATGAAGCAGGACTATCTGTTAACATATCATGTCTTTATTTCTGCTGTGCAGTGTCAGTTTTGAATCCATGGTGTCTTACATGACAAACTGGGAAACTCTCCAACACTCTTGGACAAGTTTAGACAATAACTTACAATGACGGGGAATGACAAATTATCTTTCCCTAGTTATAATTATTTTGTAATTCTCGTGTCTCGGACATATGATAGCATGATATGACATTTTTTCAATGATCCTGTAATTGATAGTGATAATCCATGTCTAGGCAGATCTTAAAACCAACAAATTTTATTATAATCCTGAAGAGATAGAAAATAGTATGTCTATGCAGATTGCTGTTTTGAGCTTAGTAGCACAACCATATAGGTCTGTTCTTCCCTGGTACCCATTTGTAGAGCAGGGTAGACTGAGTGGTTCAAACAAATGAAAACCCTCAATCAAAAACACTGACAGAAACAAGTTGTGTATTCAATATTACAACAGTTATTCCTGAAAATAAGCTTTTATCCTCAAGCATACTCTATAGACATCTGCGGATAGCGCAGTGGTTAGTGTGGTCAGCTTTAATCAAGAGATCTGGGGTTTGAATACCGCAGTAGAGAAACATTTTTTGAAGGTTTTTATGCAATGCTACATTGCATTTCAGCACAGTACCACCCATGGTTCGCCATGCTTGTGTAGCAGGAAAGAAAATGCAATATTTCCATGTCCATGCGGGATTCGAACCCGGGACCTCCGGGTTGAGAGTCCTACGCTCTACCTGTTCGGCCAAAGAGATATCCGTCCAGCCGAAGCCAGTAGGAAGTAGTAGACCTCACCCTGTCACACTTGCATGGTTTACTACGTTTCAGCGCAAATCACGGCTACAATGGTGTTAGGGAGTTTCTCATTGGGATAATTCTAGCAGGCGTGATACTGGTGAAATACTCTTGAAACCCCATATCCCCTCACCTCACTTCACCTCACCACACCTCTTTACATAGCATGCAAACTGATATTAAATGGTCCTTTTTCGTGTACACTGTTCAACAGTTCTAACTGAAGATACGCCTCATGCATAGTCCCTACACAGCATGCAATGTCATTCTGATATTCACTGGTTGCTCTCTGCTCCCTTGTGTGTTTGATATGGATGCTTTTATCATTGTGAGTAGAATACAACATGGAGTACAGACTCAGTGTGTTGTATTCATAGACACAGGGATTATTTGACCATATGAGCGGAGTATGACAGTCAGTAGAGACCGAGAGGGGAGGAGGGATGTGTTTCCACAAATCAATACATACCAGTCAGCTCCCCACTTCCTTTATCCTTGGTCTGATAACCTAGCTGGTGAGCAGTCTCTACCTCTGTGTAGAAGGAACATGTTCACAGAACTCAGTCAGCTCCCCACTTCCTTTATCCTTGGTCTGATAACCTAGCTGGTGCTGCAGTCTCTACCTCTGTGTAGAAGGAACATGTTCACAGAACTCAGTCAGCTCCCACCTCCTTGATCCCTTGGTCTGATAACCTGGCTGGTGCTGCAGTCTCTACCTCTGTGTAGAAGGAACATGTTCACAGAACTCAGTCAGCTCCCCACTTCCTTCATCCCTTGGTCTGATAACCTGGCTGGTGCTGCAGTCTCTACCTCTGTGTAGAAGGAACATGTTCACAGAACTCAGTCAGCTCCCCACTTCCTTCATCCCTTGGTCTGATAACCTGGCTGGTGCTGCAGTCTCTACCTCTGTGTAGAAGGAACATGTTCACAGAACTCAGTCAGCTCCCCACTTCCTTGATCCCTTGGTCTGATAACCTGGCTGGTGCTGCAGTCTCTACCTCTGTGTAGAAGGAACATGTTCACAGAACTCAGTCAGCTCCCCACTTCCTTCATCCCTTGGTCTGATAACCTAGCTGGTGCTGCAGTCTCTACCTCTGTGAAGAAGGAACATGTTCACAGAACTCAGTCAGCTCCCACATCCTTCATCCCTTGGTCTGATAACCTGGCTGGTGCTGCAGTCTCTACCTCTGTGTAGAAGGAACATATATTGTCATGGTCAAATAGTCTGTCTCATAGAAAATATGTCTATGGACCCATGCAAGTCTACATTATTGCAGTAAGTCTAGATCACTGCTGTTTCAGGCTGAAAATGAACAGCTACAGTGATCTCCTGTTAATTTTAGTACTAATAAGTTGCATTTAAGATATAATTTCATATATATCTAAATATTCCAAACACCTGGGTGACTACTTAGCTATTATGCAGTTAATGAGATGTTAAAGTATTTCTCTTTAACCATAGTATTCGATGCAAGGTGTTTGTATTACGAGATATTGCAAGCACCTTCATGAATCTATTGACTATATACCATATATACACAAATCCTAATGTCTGGTGCAAAATGCTTTTATCTTGAAATATTCTGAGCACCTCGGTGAATACTCGGCTATTATGCAGTTAGTGAGATGTTTCTGTATTTCTCTTTATCATAATGTCCGGTGCAAGGTGCTTGTATGATGATATTTTGCAATCACCTGAGTGACTTAACTTAGATATTAAGCAGTTAGTGAGATGTTTCAGTAATTTTTTTTATCATAATGTCCGGTGTACAATGCTTATATGCTGAAATATTCCAAGAACCTGGGTGAAAAAAATGAAATATTCTAAGCACCTGGTTGACTACTTAGATATTACATAGTTAGTGAGATGTTTGAGTAATTCTATTTAACAATAATGTCTGGTGCAAGGTGCTTGTGTGATGATATTTTGCAAGCACCTGCAGGCACCTCGGAGTGAGACAAACCAACCAGCCAGCCAGGCTGACATTCCTGCAGAGCAGTGTGAGGAGCTGTGGTGAGAGATGCATATAGAGGGAGGATCTCCGATCAATAACCAGATCAATATCCCGACCCAAATACCATGTCACACGCTGTCTGTCCCTCGCAGTCGAAGCAGATGCCCTGTAACTCTCCGGGGTCAGTGGGAATCTGTGGAAATCTCTTTCTGTTCTGCCTCTTGGTCTGACCAATCAGATGTCTTGTTGCACACTAGATTGGATTCTGACCAGTCGAGAGTATTCTTGCATATATAAGGTGAAACTGACCATACAGATATTTTGTTTCATTTTGGAAAATTAGTTTCCAATGAAAAGACTTGTTTGAGCTATGTGACAAAATTCATCCAATCAAAAGACTTGTTTCTTCTTGCTCAACATGGATTCCAGAGAAAAGTCATGTTATGTCATGTGGCATATGAAGGCAATGTATTTATTTGTGGTTTCCTTTTCCTGTTCATTCATCGAATAGCAGTGCGGTGAGTGTTGAAGGTCATGGACGCTAGTGAAGGTCAAACTTGTACATGCTATTCATTCTTTGATGTGAGGAGGGATGAGGCGATTAAAAGCAGCTTTCTAGAATATTTCACTTATATCACAGCTGCAAGTATTTTTGCAAGTTAAAAGCCCTCAACACTATTCGTGGCTATGTGGGGATAACCTAAAAGCATTGGTGCATGGCTTGAGCTAGCGAACAATGGCCGGTACTGTGCTGAAACTCAGTTTGAAACCTGACTGCATGTAAAACAGTTCTCTACTGCAGACAAAGTTGCCGAGCGCCGGGCATGATTGGAACATTGGACCTCTTGATCCAAAGCCAGATGCGCAAACAACTGCGATATTCCACCCCTTCTATGATTGTAGTAATGATCAAAATTGTATTTGATTACTATGTGACTATTATATGAGAAAACAACCATTAATGGATGAAAAGCGTCATTCAACTCCAACTCACTCACATGAGAAAAGGTTGAAATTAAATGCACTTGTGGCTGTGACAGGTCAATTCTTGATTAGTCCAGTGGTATGTCCCTTTGGCACAGTGGGTAGAGTATCGGTCGGTCAGCTTTGAGGTCCAAGTTTTGTATGTTTTCTGTAAGGGAAGTTTGTGTTTGAACTTGTGCTTCAGCCATATGAACCATTGACATGCAGCAATAATAAGTTTCACATGACATTCAGAATTTACATACATTGAGAACAAATACCTCAGATTGTCCCTGGTGTTAGTAGTTAAATGAAGCCAGCTGCTAGGGGTGTAACGATAGATCAAACTATCGACTTATCGCGATACTTGCTGTGCCAATAGTACTTTATTGATAATCAAATTTAAAAACGATAAATAGCAAGTCTAACCATCAAAAGTATCAACATTTAGTCACTTCAGTTGTTATGTTCAAATTTAAAAGGAAAATTCACACAAAAACACGTCTTTTTAAATTTTGAAAATATTGGAACACATTTAGCAGATCGCTGAGACCTGAAGTAGCAAACGGGAGATACAACAGATACAACGACTTCCACAAGTTTGAAATCATTACAAAGTAGCAAACTCTGCCATTCCTTTATTGATAAACTAGTTACCCACAATAAACTATCGCAATAGTAACCCGCAATAGACTATTGCTAAATATTGCGATAGTTGCCCACAATAAACTATCGCTATCGCATTAATCCCTTTTAGGTCAGTAGTCACCCATACCCGCTACACCATGATGTCTGATTGATTTGCAATGTTAATAAGTTAGTACTTGTAAATTTCAAACATCGTTATAACTGAAACGAAAGCTCACCAAATATGAGGGTATCAAAATTCAGTCTAAGTAAACCTAGTCCCAATTCTTGTGTCTAGAAAGGTCTATTAGAGGGTCACGTCAGCCGACCTTTCTGCAACCTATGACCCTCCAACGAAGACAGACTTTTGCTGCTTGGTAAGATGAGTTCTGATTGGTCAAACGATACGTGGGCTGACGCAACCCTCTTCTACTACTAGGCCTTTCTAGACTCAGTATCGGAGTGAAACAGATAATATTAAGACTAAGTATACTTAGATTGATGGTATCATCTGTGTCATCTGACAGACACACAAGAGAGTCAAAGTTGAGAGTTATACACAATTGTCATTATGATTATTTTCCTTCAAAGTCTAGTCATCAAAGTGTCACTCGGTGAGTTGTTTGGGGTCATATATCACAAACTTTATAAATAGTGTCATTTGATCAAGAAGTATCAAATGTTGCAAGACAATATCATTATCAACATTGTATGGTTACATGAGAAAGGTTTAAAGTTGTGATTGTGATCGGAAAACCAGACAATGACGCTTGTCAATCATGAAAACGTAATTTTTGAAAACGTAAGCTTTAAAATTACAGTACCAGTTTATACTGTTGGATAGCTATAGTATCTATATGAATTGGACGTGTAAATTGTTCTTCCGGGAACTTAAATGACTGTTTAAGATTTTCTTTGAAAACAAGTATTTTTCATATATTTGTCATTTTGACTTGATTATGTCATTTAATATGCATCAAATAAAAGATAAAAATAACCGAGTGGCTCTTTTAGCTTATTTTCTTAATTTTCAACCAATGATTCTGGTTCTGAAGATTCTGTTTGATTACCACTAGTCTAAAAGGTTCAAGAATTTGTTATGTTCAGATTTTATGATTCCTAGATAAATAGCATTGTATATTGTAGGAGTTGTGTTATCTCGTACAGTGGAATATGGATTTTACATCACAACTGCAATGATGATATTCAAATATATGAGTGATATCTTCTTTAAGAGGCATTTTAGAAGTTGGAATGACAATAATGCTGAGGAATATATGGATGACAACTCCTTTGTTCATTGTATGCGACGTTTCGACAAAGAAGTTGCCATCCATATATTCCTCAGCATTATTATAAATGATATGTTAATTTAAAAAAAAATGTAAATGGACAGTAGTATTTCAGATATTGTTTCTACCCTACAGGTAACAATGGACTAACAGGAAGCAGAACGTGGTTGGAGAGAGATACCAATTATAACTGCTGGAGATGGGAAGTTAACACTAGAAGGTTAGTACAACAGGAGAGAGATACCAATTATAACTGCTGGAGATGGGAAGTTAACACTAGAAGGTTAGTACAACAGGAGAGAGATACCAATTATAACTGCTGGAGATGGGAAGTTAACACTAGAAGGTTAGTACAACAGGAGAGAGATACCAATTATAACTGCTGGAGATGGGAAGTTAACACTAGAAGGTTAGTACAACAGGAGAGAGATACCAATTATAACTGCTGGAGATGGGAAGTTAACACTAGAAGGTTAGTACAACAGGAGAGAGATACCAATTATAACTGCTGGAGATGGGAAGTTAACACTAGAAGGTTAGTACAACAGGAGAGAGATACCAATTATAACTGCTGGAGATGGGAAGTTAACACTAGAAGGTTAGTACAACAGGAGAGAGATACCAATTATAACTGCTGGAGATGGGAAGTTAACACTAGAAGGTTAGTACAACAGGAGAGAGATACCAATTATAACTGCTGGAGATGGGAAGTTCCCCTATAAAAAAAAATCTCTGAAAATTCGTTATTGCACCAACTCCAGAGGACAGCCAGACCACCTTTTTAAGAAAATTTTACCATTGCCGCATGCGGAAGGGCTCTGGAAAGGGTGGGGCCTGACTCTGTATGGGCCATGGAAGGCTTGCAGATACATCTTTCTAATAGTCATCTTGTTATATTTGAATTTTCAAAGGGAAGGTTTCAACCCCCAAACCCATTCTATACTTTTAACTTCCCTTCTCCAGCTGTTGTTGGTATTAATTATCAATATTTCATAAATATAAACTTTGAAGGCGGAAGGTTAAATCTCCACTCATTTCCCTTTCAGCCATTACGCAAGTTCTGTTACTAACCTTCTAGTGTTAACTTCCCATCTCCAGCAGTTATAATTGGTATCTCTCTCCTGTTGTACTAACCTTCTAGTGTTAACTTCCCATCTCCAGCAGTTATAATTGGTATCTCTCTCCTGTTGTACTAACCTTCTAGTGTTAATTCCCCTACAAAAAAAAATCTCTTGAAACCTTGTTGCTATAACTTTGCCACAGAAAATTTTACCATTGCCAGAGTGTATCCACAAGAAACCTCTGGAGGGGATTGGGAACCAAATCTGGATGGTGTCTGCGGTTGTCTTTCTGCACCACATTCACTTCAGTAATCTAGCGAGCAATTTTACGGACTGCTTTCGGAAAGAATGCCAAAACCATTGTAATAAAACCTTCCCTATGCACTCCAGAGCTTCATGATTGTAGCATTGGTTCGGAAAGGCAATAAAACCTTCCGTTTGCACTCCAGAATTGGTTCATGGCATTGGTACGGAGAGGTAATAAACCTTCCCTTTACACTCCAGAACTTGATTATTGGCAGTGGATCGGAAGGGCAATAAACCTTCCCTATGCACTCCAGAACTTTATTATTGGCATTGGTATGGAAGGGCAATAAACCTTCCCTATGCACTCCAGAACGTAATTATCGGCATTGGTACGGAAGGGCAATAAACCTTCCTTATGCACTCCAGAGCCTAAGTATGGCATTGGTATGGAAGGGCAATAAACCTTCCCTATGCACTCCAGAACTTTATTATTATCATTGGTACAGAAGGGCAATAAACCTTCCCTATGCACTCCAGAGCCTAAGTAAGGCATTGGTACGGAAGGGCAATAAACCTTCCCTATGCACTCCAGAATGTAATTGTGGCATTGGTACGGAAAGGCAGTAAACCTTTCATATGCACTCTTGAGCATGATTTTTGGCATGGTTTTGGATAGGCAATAAACCTTCCCTATGCACTCCAGAACTTAGTTATGGCATTGGTACGGAAAGGCAATAAACCTTCACTATCCACTCCAGAACTTAGGCTATAAGTCCCTTCCCAGAACTCAAATACTTCGGAAAGGAAATTAAAACTTGTCACAAACGTAAAAAAAACCTTTGTAACATGATTTGTTGCAGTAACTTACAATATTTTTTTTAACCAATGGTTTTTTTTCCAAGTTAAGCCATTAAAGGGGCAGTACCACGTTTTTACGGGCAATATAAGGTGATGTCAGGAAAATGAAAATTAATGCTTTCAATTGAAAGACAATGTATTAAAGCTAATTGGAACAGTAATAATTCAAATATATAAAGTCAAGTTTAGCCATTCAATTCTTTTTTCTTTTACAAAATGATTTAAAGGTGTTCACATAAAATGGCTGCCAATTGATTTTATGTGAATCTTCATACTTTGTCCTCTGACTGTGGATGGTTGGCTTGTGTAATGAGATTTTTGACACTGTCAAATTGATACATTTTGCATTGACTTACTATTATCAGTGAAAATTTTGAAATATAAAATTATCAAAAAATGTGCTACTGCCCCTTTAAAATACTGATTTGATTCAAGATCATAACAAACTAGCAACCCTCTTAGGGCAGGCTATATATGACTTTACTTACTGCATGCATATAATTGCCAATTGATAACAAAAAACAAAACAAATTTGCGGTTCTATGTTTTTAAGTTTCAGTTTTAATACATGATGGTCCCTGTTCGACAGGGACCAATTGTTGATATAATCTTTGATGGGCGTGGCTGTGGTTGTTACACTGGCTGTCATCATAATGAACTCTGGATTACTCTATCCAGGCTGAGCTCCTAAAAACAGAAATGATGTTATTGTCAAAGACCTGTCAGAAAGAGAAGAAAAGTCAATATCTTATGATTTTTCATTTAACTCAAATTGTTTCATTTATGACCAATTCAAAAATTGATTTACTAGTATGTCATATATCCATTTGGTAGAACTATCTTGCGAGGGTGTTATTTTCATTATCATTCATAGTGTAAGAAGTCAAATTTCCATCACTAGAAAATTAAAGGCATTATTTTATTACTATTATAGTGTTTTTTCAACATCAAATGTATTAGTTATTTGCATTATTATTGAAAGAGACGTGATATTATAATTTGCTTTTAGATGAGAGTAAATAGAATGATTAACTAATAATTAAATTTCTATAAGGTAGTTTGAATATTTATGAAAGAACTTGCATGAGAGTCTGAATAATAAAAAAAGCATTCAGGATTATTCTGTATGATTTCTGACAATGACTCTCCAATACATGCCTAAGTACTAGTAAATAAGTTTTATTCTTTTATCAACTAGTATTCTTTATCTATGAGGTTTTCTGTTATCAGATGATTTTACATTCATTGTCATAAAAGTATCAAATATACAACATTCAGATCAAAACACACATTTAATTCATGTACGGCATAAAAAGGATGCCTATAATTTTAAAACTATGAATATAGATTTTGAGCACAAAAAAATATGAGTATAAATAGTACATAATAAGTATTTATCATATTTACTTCTATTGTTATTAAAACGGAGGCTTGGTTGAGTAATAAAAATTGGGAAGCAATTAAGAACAGAATTGCACTGTGGCTCTTATCTGTAAATTCATTTGTTATTTCCTAATCTGTTTGTATATTTAACAATTCAGAGTACTTACAGTGTTGACACTGTCTTGTTATCCTGTGAATTCCCTCACTCTGCCAGGTCTGTGTATTGTAAGCTTCATTGATCACCTTAAATAAACACTTTGAATATGACAGTGAATGGATGAATTGTTTTTTTAACATGTCATGCATAAAATAATAAAACATACAGATTGATATTATACCTTCAGGCTTCAGAAGAATTATTATATGAAGAACTTTTTTTGATATTTATGATTTACATATAATGTTAAAATCAATTAAATCAAAAATGAAGGGCAATTGTGCAATGCATGATACATTTGAACAGAAATGGACACACTTGAACATTCATTTGATCCCCTTGAAATCAAGTTACTCTAACATTTATTTCCAATATAGATTCAACCTATTTAGATGTAAATGCCAGTTAATCAAGTCTATATATTTTCAAATTCATTGCAGCTTCTTGCAAATTGTCTATTACATCTAAAGCTCTACTGGATGCTTATACAGGAATTAGGTCAGCTTGCTGGCTGTAATATTACCTGATATTACATAATCACTTCCTGTGTCCAAGTTATTGGCAGTCATGGTCTAGTGCACACTGTTGTTAACAATGCATCTTGGGCTGAAAATTATCATGGAAAAGAATCAAACTGACACATCAAGTATCAAATCAAATTTGCAAAATTTAGGTTCAATAATATAACCATTGACATGACAAAGCAAGATACACAACCAAAAAGAATCAGGGTTTGAAATCAATTGTCATTTTGACAGTGAAGCCAATTTTTAAGAAACACTTTACTCACTCTTTTATGATTTATAACATAAAAATGGGGAATATAAATTGGGAACAGTCATAAGATATACTCACTTTGGTAATAGTAACTGTAGAAATGCCAATTTGGGGCTCTAATGAGCTGTGAATTAGCTATAATCTCTATGTCCATCATGGCTGCCATCTTGTCTTCTTGCTAGTGACTGGTTTGAAGTGGAAGTGGTGTTATGCACACAGACTAACGAGCAGTTCTGATTGGTCCAGGCAATCAGGTGGTCACAATGTATTGAATGGTGTAAGGAATCTAGGATTTGAGACAATTGTTTATGGCAGGGTGTTTTGATGAAATGTATTATTGCATAGCTTTGAATACCAATAATTTCTTTTTAATAATTCATTATCATTTTAAGTTATATTGTTTAGTGCCATTGTTTTTATAATTGTGTTTATTTTAAGTGCCCTTTTTCATCAATCATACATGTTTTTCATTGTTGTAATTTAAGGAGTATTTCTTTTAATTGAAAACTAATGAAATGACAAGATGAGTGTCAAATGAACATAGGAATCAATTATAGATTTCAGGCTTCACTCTGCCAGGTTAACAATATTTGAAATCAGTCTTCTGTGTAACAATAATTAAAATGGAAACTAACAAAATATTTGAGTTCCTTGCAGTCTGAGGGTCCCCTAAACTGAAACAACTCATAGCACACTTTTTATGGCAAATTTGTGCGAGTATAATTGAAGGGACTCAGACAATGGACCAGGAAATGAATTCATTGCCGCACCACACTTTAAAATATTTGAGTTCCTTGCAGTACGCCTGAGGTAGGTAGTTCGGATAAAAAATTCAAATGAATGAAATATAGTTTTTACACTTTTTACTGATCAAAGAACATCTCATCAGAACACAGCCAATTAATTTCACATAAATTCAAAGGGGAAATGGACTTAATTGACCAAAAACATTCATATTGTTAGCTATTGTTTACATTCTTTCGACAGGAGATATACGCCCCGCCCCAACACTGGTTGACCTTTATCTGCATATTCAAATATGTGGGTCAGAAGAGAAATGAGTAACGTGACCAGATGAATGTAGGGGCCAGTCATTTCAAACAAAGAGAAAATATTATTTGTAATATTTCATCACAATCAGTTAAATAAAGATCAGAAGATAAGTAAAAACTATGATGTCTAACTTTTAACACTTAATGCGTCGTAAATGTCCTCAGTAGTTCAATGATATGAAGTAAATGTAGGCAAATAAGAATTTTTACTAATGCAGTACATAAATTGAATTGGGAATACCAAATGGCACAAGCAAAGAATTCTAAGACATAACTGTCAGTGAATATATAGCATTTAAAACAAATCTCGTTTGCATGAGATTGTTAATTTTGCTGCACTACGTTACACATCTCAAAGGGGAAAAACGTGGGGATAAATGCCCTCTGTTTTTTTCCAGTCATAAATGTATGAAAGCGTCGTGTCCATTTTCCTGGGGCCGGAGAAACGATTTCCAACTTATCTTACAATATTAATAGTAAAAACACTTATAATTTTTCAGTAATTCAAAGGATAAGTTTGAGTAATTTGCATATGTTCATTCCAACAGATATCAATGTCGTATCGAGTTATAAAAGTTCGACCTTTGACGAAAATATGAATTTTCTAATTTGCATATCAATTTCAACAATGTGAAACAACATCATCTTCAAGAATGATCTTTATTTTCTTAATTTCACTTTTTTTATTCTCATGGTTTCAACATAGTTGTGAAAATATTATTATTTATAATTTTAAAGAGGATACATAGAATATTAGAAATTAAAATAATGCTATTGCTTCACATTGCTAAAATAAATGGTCCCTATCCCATAATAATTTTCCTCCACAAAAGATTAGAACAAATATAAACGTTGTCGCAAGGTTTACATGCTGCTTACTAGTAATAACAAAATGATGTACTACATCATTTTATAACATAGATAACCCTTTATTTTGCCGTACTCTCTATCCAATGTGTTATGTTATATGGCGTGATCGCTTTGTTTACATACCATGTACCCGAGAGTCATGAGATACTTCAGTTTTGATAATGATTTAGATGGTTTAAAACCTTAATGTCCAATGCACACAAAGAATATTCAGCCAGCGCATGGCGAAGCACATAAACACGTGAAGGAGAGTATTGCATATCATTAGGTGACGTCATCAGGATTGAATTTGATATGACAATGGGAGATGCGCATAAGTACTCCAAACTACCTATCTGAGGGTCCCTTCCTGAAACAAGTCCACATAGCACACTTTCTGTGTGAGTGTTGAGGAAGGGATTCAGACAAATGGACAAAATAATTATTTCACTGCCGCACCACACTTTAAAATATTGCAGTCGGAGGGTCCCCTTCTGAACCAACTCCACATAGCACACTTTCTGTGTGTGTCTTGTGGAAAGAACTCCAATAAATAGACAAAATAATTATTTCACTGCCACACCACACTTTAAAATATTGCAATCTCTGGGTCCCCTTCTGAACCAACTCCACATAGAACACTTTCTGTGTGTGTCTTGTGGAAAGAACTCCAATAAATAGACAAAATAATTAATTCATTGCTGCACCACACTTTAAAATATTGCAATCTCTGGATCCCCTTCTGAACAAACTCCACATAGCACACTTTCTGTGTGTGTCTTGTGGAAAGACTGCCAGTTCCTAGCAGTCTGAGGGTCCCCTTCGGAAACAACTCCACATAGCAAAGGCAAGCCTTCCATGGCCCATACAGAGTCAGGCCCCACCCTTTCCAGAGCCCTTCCGCATGCGGCAATGGTAAAATTTTCTTAAAAAGGTGGTCTGGCTGTCCTCTGGAGTTGGTGCAATAACGAATTTTCAGAGATTTTTTTTTATAGGGGGGGTCTCTGATAAGTGCTAGGGTCAAAACTAGTTCTTTTAGACTAGAAAATTAGCACCGGTTCAAAAATTAACGCCAGATCTAAATCATTGAATTTATTATCCTTGGTTGTATTTTCATTGTAAAAATGGACAACATTAAACTCATAGGTTTACACACTTGAGTTTATTGAGAATGCTTATTACCATATTTCCTCTAATAAGTGGGGGTCGCAAATAAGTGCAGGGTCTCTGATAAGTGCTGGGGTCAAAACTAGTTCTACTAGACTAGAGAATTAGCACCGGTTCAAAAATAAAGCCAGGTCTAAATCATTGAATTTATTATCCTTGGTTGTATTTTCATTGTAAAAATGGACAACATTAAAACTCAATTTTCTATTTATATAAAGAGTGATGAGTGTCCAACAACCTCTAGACCTCTAATTTTGAGCGTTGGCTCTCCAATTAATTGCATGCTGATATTAAGTGCCAAGGCATGAAAGGGTGCTGAAAGACTAAGTTCCTGGGAATTATGCTATGTTGTTCGGTATTGAAAGGAAGTCAGTGCAGCCAAGTTCAACTGGTATAGCGAAATGTAATTGAGGAAATGGCAACATTTGTCATCTCAGGGTCTCCATATGATCGGATGTTGTCAGGGTAATAGTTTTGTAGCTGAAGGTCAGGTTGTGGAAACCATTTTTAGAGACAATTGACATAGATTGACCTTTGAAAGCTGAGCTTCTAATGAGACATTATGCTATAGCCTGAGCATCACATAGGATAGTTGTGTCAGTTGGTAATAGACAATGAGGCAGAGTGATTAAACTTCTGACGGTAGGAAACATTTTTCTTTTTTTTCCTTTGAATAGTTTGAAAGAGTTATGTTGACTGTTTTGCATGAAAGGGATTCAAAGTATTTCTTGATTGATAGAGCACTTATCTTTGGTATTATATAGCTATTGTATAGTTCCAGCCAATGTGAGGTAAAAGAATAACATTATAACATTTTCATTAAGCAAAATGAGTTAATTAATTTGATTTATTTGATTGGATTATTTTGAATATTTAAGGTATATTATCAAACTGAAAAATATGCTGCTGTTGCAATTTTCTCTTCACTGACCAAGAGATATGATGGAAAGTTAAATCAGCTTACTTCAGATCAACTTATAAGCACAATCAAGTTTGCTCTATGTCACTGCTGAATGGTGAAATAGTGTTCTCAGATATTATTCTCATATAGTCTGTTGAGGTTATTAGATTAAAGTTATGTTAACGAACTGAATTATTGGCAAATGAAAGACATGAGGTGCATCACCTGCAAAGGTTTTCAGATTTCTAAATTAATTCTTGTCTAGGCCTCCAGCAAGTGGTCATATTTTCCAGTCTGATCAAAAGGTGGGTACATTAGGACCGAGACGGAGAGCTAGTTCAAACCCTGATAGACAATATTTTTGCAAATTTATTCCTTGGAGTACGGTCGATTTTAATCAAACTCTCATTTTTTTATGACCCAAAATTTCATACTTCACACATAAGAAACAAGGCTTTTGTAGCTCATAAGGCTAGACTAATCAAGGTTAAGAGAATGGTAAATCAAACATACCGATGTTTATGTTTTCTCTCCAAGGCCTGCACAAAAATCGCATTAATCAATACATCACTTTGCAAAAATAATTGTTGTGTTTCTTCATTATAGTTATTTCCTTTTAGAAATTAACATTTTGTAAGCCTTAAAAATCTAATAAAAATCATCAAATAATCCAAAATTATAGAGAATTAATTGTTGGTGCAACCAATTTTTGAAAAGTGCAACCAAAGTAAGCTATCAGCTGTTGCAATCTCTTTAGTCCTGTCACTCCACCTCTTGTGCAATCCCATGATGCATCTGCAGGTGCTTGCTCACAGGTCATTGAGTGTAATCGTCCTGAATTCAGAGTTTCCTGACATTTCACTGGTATGAAGCTTAATGTCATTTGATAGGTTGACATTTCTTTGAGGCAGATTTTAAGTTTGGCTGCACAGATGGTGTGAGTGGGTTTCATTAGTTCATCTTCAGATATTTGACCCCTCGAGAACTTTTTGAGAGAGAGAGTGAGTGAAATATTTCAGCCATTAGCGGCTAAGAACTTTTTGACCTGTGCAGGCCCAAACCAAAAGCAACCTCTTATTGAGTATTGGATAATCAATGATGAGGTGTCTTGTTCCTGTGTATCGGATACTCATTGTGCACACACTTTTAGAAATATTTGGACTTTTCAAATATAATAGGAACTCCAAAAGGTCTTGCTTTTTTCCTTCGTGGAAATAAGGGAAACTTGGAGAATATGGTTTGCTTTTGTTTTGGAGGCTAAAGTCTTTGCGGTCTGAATCTGTTGACAGTGCCCACAAGCCATAATTATATTCTGTCATTGAAGGCAATGCACAGGAATTTTGAAGGGATGGTTCATTATTCAAAAGGGTTAATGGAGAAAGGGGATGTTTTCCCTTAGTGTCGGTTGATTTTGATTTTTTTCCCCTAAAATATGATTCACAGAGATACAACCTCTTCTCAAGTTCAAAAGCGGAAGTGAGGGGTTTAACACCCCCTTTGGATCCAATATTAACATATCTTTTTCCAAAAGGGGAGGCAAGGGAAGGAAACCTCTCCTCCCACTCTCCCACTTTCCCCCTCTCCCCTCGCCTCTGACACACCCTTATGTTGACTGAAGACAGATGCTGCGACCAACTGGTTCACTGATGTGATCGTTAGGCTATGTCACTGATGAGACGTAACTCTGTAGGATAGGCCATCAAGAAAGTTTCCATTAGCCATTTTGATGTACTTTCTCCCAGGAGAAGGAAACTAGACTAAAATTTAGTCTATAAAACATTTTAAATAATTACTGTACCTTCATTTATGTTGTATTCAGTCAATCTAGACTTGCATAAATAGGATCTAGACTATATAAAAGGCTCCTATTTAATACACAGTCATGAAGCAGGACTGGGAGAAAACTAATCTCAGCACATATCTTTGAAGGTCAATCTAGTTAATCATGTGACCCTGATTTTTTAGCCCATCAGGCCTGAGAGCTGAAATTGTGTGTACAGGTACCTTGGCATGTGGGGATTCTGATTTGTAACTTTGGTGACCCTGTGACCCCAATTTAGGGCCACATGGGCCACGCCCTTAAAACCTATGTTCGTCTTCTTCTCCAGAACCAATGACTCTAGAGAGCTGATATTTTGTGTGCAGGTGCCTTGGCATGTGGGGATTCCAATTTGTAACATTGGTGACCCTGTGACCCCAATTAAGGGCCACAGGGGCTACGCCCTTAAAACTTATTTTCATCTTCTTCTCCAGAAGCAGAAGCCCCAGAGAGCTGAAATTTTATGTACAGGCACCATGGCATATGGGGATTCTAATTTGTAACTTTTGTGACCCTGTGACCCCAATTAAGGGTCACAGGGGCCACAACCTTAAGACCTATGTTCGTCTTCTTCTCCAGAACCAATGACTCTAGAGAGCTGAAATTGTGTGTACAGGTACCTTGGCATGTGGGGATTCTGATTTGTAACTTTGGTGACCCTGTGACCATGCCCTAAAAACCTTTTTTCATCTTCTTCTCCAGAAGCAGAAGGCCTAGAAAGCTGAAATTTTGTGTACAAACTCCTTATCTAGTGAGGATTATAAATTGTAGCTTTGGTGGCCCCATGGCCCCTACTAAGGGGGCACCTTGGCCACACCCTATAGCGAAATCAAATGTAAAGCCTGATGAGCTACAGAGTCCATGGCTCTATTTTTTTAAAGGTTAACTATTCTGTCATCTCTCCTGATTATTTTATTCCAAAACTTGAAAATTTGACGTATGCTAAGAAAATTTGCAGAACCCTTTGGGCCCAACTAATTCATCATCATAAGTCTGAATCATGCAGATATGAAAAGCTTTTTCATCTGTATTCTCATTAGTGCATGTTGTACATAGAATAGAGAGCAAGTAAAGGTGATTGATTGGTTTAGGAGTCCTTAATCACCTTCCAGATCTTATCTGGATATGGTAAACTGTTACAGCAACATTAGAGTATAGCAACATTGTGAGCCTAAGTGTTCACTCTTTACAAGGAGATGTTATCGGATGAAAATTTGAAGATTTATATATATATCAAGATCATATTTTCTATATCATTCTATTCTATTACATTAAGATTATTTTTACATGCAACAATTTCAAATTTGTAAAAAAGGACAAATATTTGACACATTTCATCAAATACGCTGCGTGATCACTCGAAGCTTACCAAAAGGTTGTATTTCGCTTTAAATCTTTTCTGATGCAACTTAAAATTGGAAAGGGTAAGAAAAAGGTTTGATGCCCATTTGAAGCACATTTTAAGGGAAACTTAAGGTTTATGAAATATGTTAAGTTTTTTTAACATTGAGCTACGTGATTTGAAAATAGTGATAAGCTTAGGATACATAGGAAAATCTTAATATTATGAAAAGTATATTTAGCACTGTTGTTGAACCTTGCAATAAAGAATTTGTAGATCAATAGGACATGTCCTCTATTTCAATCAATGATACACAGGTCCTCGTGTTGAGGCTGCTTCAGCTATTCCACCTACAGTCAGTTTACTTGTATATGTATACCGTATTCCACGTATTAAGCGCCCTGGGCGGTTAAAAACTTTGAAAAGAGGGGGCGCTTATTAAAATGTCTTTATCATTCAGTTGGATGATAAAAATATTTGTATATTCTTGATCTGCAAATAGTTTTTTAACGAAAAATAACAAACCCAATTACCATGATTATAGTGGAGGACTTCTAACCATTTTTTTAAAATGTGCTTATTTCGTTGAATATAATAATACGGTATAAATCTATTCAGTGCAAGCAACAGCTCTTCATGGACATTAGGACACAGCCGGCCATTCTCCTGATTCAAATCTATAGTCCGTCAGCCTGAGTCTGTTTTGTATATTGTACTGTTCTGTTGGAAACAAACTCAAAACACGTGTTTATCTGCTTTAACAAATATTGGGCATAAGGTCATATTTCAATTTTTGCATATAGATAATTCATAATATGATGGTTTGAATTGTTTTTGCTGGTAAAAGTTAAATATATATATATGTAGCAAAATGTTTCTGAAACAATCAAATAGGGTTAAATATTTAGATTTTTACAATCAGTAATGCGTTTAGTGTGATAAGAAACATTCTGCACTATGTAAATCAAGGCCGAGCCAAGTTGAATGCTTTTACAAGATTTGAGAACTACCCAAACTATCCAGTGTATGAAATAGGCTTTTCCGTTAATCGGACTCCTGGTCCAGGTTTTTTAATGTTATGTTTGGTTTTTCTTAATTTTGCAATTTCAAGTTACAAAATGCATCTTATTGAGTACGCTACTTGTCAAGCTTCTTTCATCCACTGCTTTATCATAATTTCTCCATTAATTAGACATCACTAATAATTGACCACATGATATTTTTCTGAGTTAAAAAACTCAAATCACATCAAGTGCAGAAAGCTGATGCTCCTATGATTCAACGGTTGTCTGAAATCATTGTTGAAATTGGAAACAAAAAATTTGCAAATTTTAATTTTCTATAGTGGAGTAGTCAATTTAAAATATGTTGAATCGTTGATTATTATAACTTTTGCATTATTAGGTGGTCATCTATAAGAATTAAGCACAAACCATGTGATCTTGAATTTTATCTATTATTATAACAATAGTGGAAAATAAACCACCAAAAGTAAAAAAAAAAGTTCAATTATAGACGTTTCTGAAAATCTTTTGAAAATTTGAGGGTTGAATTATTAGAGAAATCAGTATTATCCCTGTTTGTTTTGTTATGACCAAAGATATTCTGGTAGGTAGCTTTTGTGATTCAAAGTCAACAGTGTATGTATTGACAAGCCAACAGATGTGTGATAATACAGCACTGCCAATCACAATGGAGATAGAATTCTTGTGACCAATCAGGTGTATCATATTACACTGCGAACAAATGGAGAACACATTCCTCTGATTCCTGAATGGAGGAAATATTGACTCTTCTTATCAACTGGTAAGATTGTTTCTTGCCTTGAATTAAGCAAAAGCAAGTCTTAAACATCTCTTAATTCTAAGGGCATTGATTACTTATCAATTATTGATGTTTACAATCAACTGAGGAACAGTTGACAGAAAATTGTGTGAAAATATGCAGTATAAATAATATTGTGTGAAAATATGCAGTATGAATAATCTTGTGTATGTGTAATATTCAGCTGATCAGCGGTTAAGGATTGTTCCTAACTGTAGTTTTTTTCATAGATTTGCTTGAACCTTTTCCCATACATTTCAGCTGTTTTCAAACACTCCATTACCATTCATGCTTAACATGTTTGTTATTGAAATGCTCATACGTAACATGCCAAGTGTTGAATATAATGCACTATTTTGCTCATGGATCTAGACATTTATTAATTTGTGACAATTTCTCCTAGTGTGTGTAGCCAGTGCTGTGAAGCTGAGTCAATACAGGGTTGGGGTTGGGCTGATACCGATATGAGGTTACGCCAATACGATATTGGGGTTGAACCTATACAGGGTTGGTGTTAGGCCGATACTGTTGTAAGGTTGCGCCTATACAGGGTATGAATTAAGCGATACTGAAGTAGGGTTGCGCCAATACGGGGATGAGGTTTAGCCTATATGGGACTGAAGTTGGACTTAAATAAGGGCGTTGAATTTGGCCAATATGGGATTTGGGTTGCTCTAGTCAATTGCTGAGTTTGAACTTGAATACAGGGATGAGTTTGGGCCAATGCCATTATGCGAGAGTGAGATTTGGCCAATACGGGGGTGAGGTTTTGTCAGTACGGGGTGGGATTTGGCCAATACGGGGTTGAAGGTGGCATTAGCTGCAAAGTGTAACAGTAATTCTCTGAAAAACAGAAATTGTAAACGATAGTTTCAACTTTTACGATGACATTAAACCCATGCGTATACTAGTGGTGAGTGTTATTTGAATGATGAAACACTTAATTTTCTGCAACCAAATCATAAAAGGTTACAATATGAGATTTCCTTATCACAGAGAATTTTTTTAAATGATTCTTTCTGCTTTAATTTCTGCATGTTCCTTATACATAAATGAACTGCATTTATGATGCATGATCCAGATTTAGAAACTTGTGTAAAATTTAGCCGTATGTTCTTGTACCAAATGAAACTGTCACAAGGGAATATTTAATGAACCATTCTTTGCCATTCTCAATGTGTGCAAGTACCTATTACACTGAAAAAATTCATTTGTAATGGGATCCTGATTTAGAAACTTGTGTAACATTTAACCTTATGTTCTTGTACCCAATTGAATTGTCTGTCGCTAGGAATATTTAATGAACAATTCTTTGCCATGCCTTATATGTGCAAGTACCCATTACACTGAAGAATTGCAAGATCTGATCCAAAATAAGAGGCATGTGCAGACTGTAATTGATTGTGAGGTAACAATGTCCCTTGGTGTCTCGATTGTTCTATCCTGCTCTGAACGAGACTGGTAGAACTCAACTTAGCTAATAGGGCTTTATTGGAGTAGTCCGGCCGGGGCATTGGTTAAAACGTTATTCTCATGTGTCTGGTTGATGTTAACAAATTGTTTAATTTTTGACTTTATTCAAAGGTTCATTCTCATTTTCAATGACATTAATCATGTGTTCTTTCTCAATTAAGCAGCATTCCTAGAATTCCACGGCAAAGCTTTTTCATTAACTTCAAGCATTCCATGGCAAAGCCTTGTCATTAACTTCAAGCATTCTATGGCAAAGCCTTGTCATTAACTTCAAGCATTCCTGATAATGGCAAAGCCTAAGGACGTCTAAGGACGGGGCTGCTAATAGTTTTTGTGAAGTTTCCATCGCCGCCGCCGCCGCCGCTCTCGTACTACTAGCTATAACTTTTTTCCACTAAGCTTTCCAGAACTCTTATTCATACCTTACTACTCATACCTCGGGGGAACGATTTTGACACGTTCACTTTCAAGGTCAAAGTTGAAGGTCACGAGCTATGTATTCACTCTAAGAATTCCTTGTAAACGCGATAACTTGAAAAGTTTTTGTGCTATGAAGCTCTAACTTGGTATATATCATCCTTGGAAAAGTAAAAAAAATTGAAAAGGTTTTGGCTACAATCCGTCAAAGGTCAAGGTCACAGCAAGGTCATGACGTAAGCATGTTTTAGCGAAAATGCTTTATTTTAACTATGAACACTTTTAATCAATACATGATTGTTATACTCAATAAAAAGTGTTCAATGATTGTGTGACCTTGAAGGTCAAAGGTCAAGGTCATGAGATATGAGTTATTACAAAATGCACTAAATTTGGGTATAACTTTATCCCATTTAGCTTTTCAGAACTCATGAACATGTCTAAATGTTAATACTTCCAGGGAATCATTATGACATGTTCACTTTCAAGTTCAAAGGTCAAGGTCACGAGTTATAAAATCACCACAAAATTCTTTTTTAACACGGTAACTTGAAAAGTTTTTGTGCTATGAAGCTCTAACTTGGTATATATCATCCTTGGAAAAGTAAAAAATTTTGAAAAGGTTTCGGCTACAATCTGTCAAAGGTCAAGGTCACAGCAAGGTCATGACTGAAGCATGGTTTAGCAAAAATGCTTAATTTTAACTATGATCACTTTTAATCAATACATGATTGTTATACTCAATAAAAAGTGTTCAATTATTGTGTGACCTTGAAGGTCAAAGGTCAAGGTCATGAGATATGAGTTATTGCAATTCCTTGTAAACACAATAACTTGAAAAGTTTTTGTGCTATGAAGTTTAGATTTTGTATATATTATCTCTTGAGAAGTACAACAAAGTTCAAAAAGTTTTGGGTACTAACTGTCGAAGTTCAAGGTCACAGCAAGGTCAACATATATGGAGAAAATGGATTAATTTAATTTTTAACACTTTATTTCATTACAATAATGTTATACTCAATGAAATGTGTTCATTGATTGTGTGACCTTGAGTGTCAAAGGTCAAGGTCACGAGAAAATTCCCAATTTGGTGAGGCCTGTAAAAGGCGGAACAGGGTAAGGCGAAACCCAAAGTTCCGGGGCTGCTCTGCTTTTGCGGTATCCCGCAAACGCTAATCTAGTTAACTTCAAGTATTCCATGGCAAAGCCTTGTCATTAACTTCAAGCATTCCTGATAATGGCAAAGCCTTGTCATTAACTTCAAGCATTTCAAGGCAAAGCCTTGTCATTAACTTCAAGCATTCCATGGCAAAGCCTTATCATTAACTTCAAGTGATTCAAGGCAAAGCATTGCTTGGTTATTATTGATTTGATAAATAAATAAATAAATATGATTGATATAATGAAGATTTCACATGGACACAGAAAGCAAATATCTTCTATAATCCTTGTTGACGTACTAACTACAAGGAAGCTAATCCCTAATCTTGGAGTGGATGCACCTTCAGTATGTCGTTGCCAGGTTTGCCCTGACTGTATGTTTATTGTCAGTTAACTGTCGATTGTTATTAAATGAGTTAATTATACCAGAATAAAGGTCCAAGGTCTGCAATTCAATTTTGTTAATTTAACCTTGTTACCCTTTATTTTCGAGAAAATCAAAATTATAAATTTGATTGGTTACTGTTGAAAAGTTTGAAGAGATATTTCAGTCTTTCGTCATTTGTATGTTTGCACAAGCTCAGAGTCATACTGGCTCAGCTTCTGATGTATTGTCCCAGGTTGTCCTGTATTTGCCAAGAGTTCCTCTTTAGGTCCAATTGACTTGTATTCAGCCAGTCTGTCTCGTATTGGCCCAGTTTGTCTTGTATTGACCTAGAGTTCCTGTGCAGGTCCAGTTGACCCATATTTGACCAGTTGACCCATATTTGGCTCAGTGTTCCTTTGTTGGTTCAGTTGACTCGTATTGGGCATTATATATATATTGTATGAGTGCAATACTAGCAGTAGTTAATTAAGTAATTATGGTACCTTCTTGATTGATAATGGATTATTAAGGACCTTGTTCTGGTTTCAGATGGTGAGATGACACGTGTGCTAACGGAACCAAGGAATGTCTGCGTGTTCAAATTTTACCCAGAATGCATGGCGTCGTGATCTCTGTGCAAACTGTCAGCGAGCCCGTGCGGACCATGCCCACCGTTACCAGTGTGATGCAATCAAGTCCGACTCCCCAGTCCCCAACAAGCGCACCTCGGTCATCTTGAAAGGAAGCTCGCAGCATCTGAACGGAGTCACGCTCCCAACGGGAATAACCTCTGCTGACATCGAAAACGCAAACTCAGACCTCAGAGAGAAGAACGACAGAAACCTGTCACGTTACTCCACACATTACAAGGAGAGTCAGAACACTAACGTCAATGTTCTCAAAGATAAAAATATTCATATCGAAGCTAAGAAACCATACACGAAAACGAGTGAGGCGGGTGCAAACAAAGCTGGGGTATTGAAGAAATCTGATCGGCGCGGCAGTCGGAGTGGAAGAGTGGTGTTTGCAGAGAAGGAACCTGACATTATCGGATACGACGGCGGCCTTGACAATTTCCATGACGATGACCTTGACTCCCAAGTTGAAGGACAATCTTCAGCTGATGAACTCTCCTTTACTGAAGAGGAAAAGCAAAATGCCCTTCTTGCTCTTGAAAACATGATATGGAATGCTGACATAAAAAACCTTAAAGGTAAGTACAAAATTAATTTTTTTCCTTTCCGTCATGCAAATCTTCTTCCCTATCTGATCTCTGCTTGGCAGAGGCACATCTTACTCTTTATTATGTTTACTTATTATCATTAAAGAAAGGTAATGGTTTGTCTGGTTTAATTAAAAAGATTCGGATCTTGATTTGATGAATGTAAATTTGATGAAACAGTTTTATTGCTAATACTTCATTTATCATATTACTGTCAGTTACAAGTATTTTCTTTTCCACTTTCATGCCTTTTAAAACGATTTCAGGATGAAAACCAAAATATTTTCTTCTTTAAGTACTTTCTAATATTGGTCATGTACAATTATAACTGTAAGGCCAAGTGTTTATTTAGTCTTCTTTTTGCTTCATTTGATTTCTTTCTTGCCAGAATATTCAAGCAAAGAACAACGCTCCCTACGGCACTCATCAAGCAAAGAGTTTGAAGACATTGACCTCCAGGTTCTGTGCAGGCCTGATCGCTTCCACACTCTGAAGGACTGTGATGCCACCTTCAAACATGGAACTTTCCCCCTCCGCAGCAAACCCAGTCTCACCAAGCTATCAGCTGAGGAGCTCTTCAACTCTGATATAGAACTGCACCGCATTGCGGACAATATGTGTGACCAGGTGGATAGTGAATCATCTGGCTCGGAACAATACAAGAACCCCAGCCTCAATAAACTCAAATCTGGATCCTCATCTTCAGGCACCTCTGTTGACAGTGAGAGTAAAGTGGTTAACGGTCGGACAGACTTCTCTAAACAGGAGGAGGAGGAGGGTGACGAGGCCATGCCTTACAAGATTGTCAACATCATCCCTAAGTACACGCCCAAACCCTACGTGGTGCCCAAGGAGAGCAGCAAGTCCTACACGCTTGATGACATAGAGGAGTGTCTCTACGGCTCTCAGTACGAGCCTACGTCTGGTCCAGACGCTATCTCAGCTAAAGCTGACCGCGAAGACAGTTCCTCTGCCAAAGAGGAATCCAAAAAAAAGAGTGAAGCAAATGCATCATTCTCTGACACAGAGAGCACTATAGCTGGTCTTGAAGTGGTTGAACTGCTGAACGATGTGCTGGCCAGTTATGGTGAGATTGAGAGCAAGTATAGTGACTTCAGGTACAGCCCTCGTCAGCCTCTAGCTGAGTTGAAGGCTGAGGCTGAGGCTGATGGGAAGGAGGATGATAGTGCTGAAAGTAAGAAA
This sequence comes from Steromphala cineraria, assembly GCA_916613615.1. NCBI lineage: Eukaryota > Metazoa > Mollusca > Gastropoda > Trochida > Trochidae > Steromphala > Steromphala cineraria. The sequence goes on along the minus strand of OU744723.1, from coordinate 64,478,397 downwards.
GATAAACTTAAGAAAAATGCTGACTTTGAAAAGAGGATGGCTTCTGTGGCAGCCAACCTTGACCTTCAGAAATCTAGAAAGTCTCGGCAAGCCCCCCGGCCCCCGAGTTCCCCACCCCCTGAGCCACAAGTTTCCCCAACACGTAAACTAACCAATCAGGCAGAGCCTAATTTTAAAATGGTGCCTGTTGGCAAGTCAATTATGACACCTCCCCCTATGGACCCTCTCGTTGCTCCCAAGGCAGTCAGTGAACCTGCACTTGGTCTTGATGATCCTGAAAACCTTGACATGCGCATGACCTGCAAGTCAACAGACATTGGCAAGGCAAAACGAGGCATCACATCATTCTTCCGCAATATATTACGACGTGGTCGTGACTCTAGTGAACTTTCCATGGAGACGAGTAACCCCGACATAACGTTTGCTAAAGCTGAGAGCAGGTCAGCAGATCCAATGATGACCTCTCTGACGGAGAGTCTCGACATCAAGGAGAAAGCCCCGGAGTCTCCCCCACCTGCCTCTCCAGCAGAAAAGAGGAGCTCCAAGTTCTCGCCCCAGCCCAAGTTCCGTGTGCTGCCCCCCTCAACCCCTCCCCCTGTCAGTCCCCAAATATCCACTGACAAATCTTCTAGTCCTGCTCTTGAGCACAAGAACTCTCTTGATGACCGTATCGAAGGTGCTGTGCCAAAGGCTACTCCAAGCTCTCCTCTTCAACACAAAAAGGGAGTTTCGAGTCCCAAACTCCGACTGAAGAAAGAGCAAGGGAGGGCTTCCCCTCCCACTCAGAGAGCTCAGTCCAAAGACGACAATCATGTGCCACAATCAACTCCTCCAAGTCTGCCAGCAACTCCCCCTCAACTCCCAGCAAACCCCCCAACCACAAAACCCAAGACAGATTTCACCTCTCATACATTACCAAGAGATCACAATCGATCTCGAGACACTTCAACCACAAATGTTACCAGCACCATGTCCAGGTCACAAATCTCATTCTCCTCTTCCTCCACCCCTAAGCCGACCACCCAGCCACCCCAACCCCCTTCCACCCAACCAGCAGTCAAGCCCCAGGGGTCAACAGGCAAACCACAGGTGCCCCCTAACCCTCCCCAAACCAAACCACAACCTCCCTCTAAACCTCCCTCTACAGTCACTGACGAGAGTGGGGTGGTTGTCAGAAGACGACCAAAGAGTCCCAAGAAGGGAACACCTCCCCACCCACCATCCAGAACTTCAGTCCCGGCTCGGATACCAGATTCCAGAAATCCAGACTTTGCTCGTGAACTTGAGCGGCGCCTCAGTCGGTCCACAGAAGGAGCTGCTTCTATCCGAGAGACGAGGAAGTCGATGTCTCAAGCTCCCCCCTCCCCCACCTCCCCGGTCCCAGAGATAGATGAGGCTGTGCCGGCTTCACCCACAACCTTGGAAAAACCTGAGGAGGCCAGGAAGGTAAAACAATGTTTTGTTATCTAAACTACTCAAAAGAAGTTTTGGGACAGACTTACGTTTCCTCAATATGTTTTCATGGATGATAAAAACACGTAGAATGATGCACAGAGACTTTGAAGCAGCCAAAGAGTGAAACTTCTCTGCCAAACACCCTGTAGCCATTAGAGACGTAGTGATAGGGGAGGGTTGCTATGCTATTATTATCCCGATATGAGGTTCGCGATACGATAGTTATCCTGATACACGTTAATACACCTTACACAATGATATTTTCAAAAATATTTGGATCAATTAATTTTGTGCAAATTTAAACATTACCTTGTTTGATGTTTTTGTAATCTTACCAAATTTCCAAGTAGTAATTTTGTTTGCATAAAAAATCTCTTTTAAATCTCTATCTCAGTTTTCAGCATCTACATTCATTAATTTAATAATATGTTATGTATCACAATATGCATCATCCAACCAATACAATATATTGTTGACCAATGTATTGTGATACGATAATCTATTGCTGTGTCGTTACAACACTAGTAGCCATACAATAATTTCTCTCTGTTACTCTATAATAAAATCATTTTCCCATGACAAAATGTTGAGTGCAAGCATTATAATTATGGAAGGGATTCTTGTGCTGAAATAGTTCATTGCATATGGTAAAAGATGTGTCATGAAGACTGATATCCAATGATCGAAGGAAAACTAAGGCGCCTTTGAGTGGCACTCTCTGAGCTGGATATTGGTTCCAGATCAAAAAGGTCTGTGAGAGCTGAAACTCTGTGTACAGACTTCTTTTTGTTATCCTCATAAGTTGACCCTCTGACCATTTGAACTACATTTGATGATTTCTCTGAACATTTCTTGAAAACCTTTGGAACACATCGTTGTCATTGACCAATTTCTTTATGTCAAGAATGTACTAAAGTTACTGACCTTTTCACCATTTTGACAGTTTGACGATGACGGACCGCGAGAGAAGATTGAGCTCCCGACCGCCGCCCCGATGAGCCGGAAGAGCTTTCTGGGTAAACTTGGCAACAAGAAGGGGCGCGCCCCCCAACCCCCAGTCTCCGTGAAGCGGGCAAAGTCCATCAGCGAGTCTACCCTTCCACGCACTAGCAAACAGAAGAAAATCAATGCTGCTGATATATCAGGACCAGTGGTAGGAAAGCAGTATTTGGTTATTAGTTAATAAGAGATTTTATCATTAATGATTGACTGATCATCGATGTTTGACTGATCATCGATGATTGACCGATTATCTATAATTGACCGATTATCGATAATTGACTGATCATTTATGATTGACTGATCATTCATGGTTGTTCTTGACTGACTGATCTTTGATGATTGGCTGATCTTTGATGATTGGCTGATATTTGATGATTGACTGATCATTCATGATTAACTGATCATTCATGAGTGACTGATCATTCATGATTGATGATCATTTATGATTTAGTCAAGATACTCTCACTCATGTTGGACAATTCAATTTCTGCTACAGCATGTAATAAATCAAATTTTTCATTCAGTCAATAAGATGCTTTGATGAAAACATAACAACACCACTAGGGATATCATGATATAGGTACCTCACTATATTATTGCAATACTTAGATAATATTTCTCAGTAAAAGTGACATTATTGCGGGGATGTAGCATTTTACTCATTGTAACCATTATTATCAACAAAAGATACAATAGTTAGATTACAAAATGGCAACTTCTGTATGAAAATCTCATATCACCTTTTGATCCAACTCCAAGAGTAACAGAAACGCTATAATAACAATGATTTTCACAATCTCAGGATCTCTTGTTTCGATGTTCATTTGGAAAGTTTTTCACCAACATTTGTATCTTGATTTAGTTTTGAGTATCATGAACTGAACCATGAGGATGAATCAATCATCGTGACATCCATAAGAGCAATAGTGTAAAGGCATTCTATGAGACTTTAAACGGGGCTTTATACCCATTGTCACTATGATGCCACTATACATAGATTGTTATTGTTCAGTTCAAGATATGTTTCAGACGTGAACCTTCTTTTTATGAAATTTCAAAAACACTTAATCTCATCCCGATGTGACTTGTGTCTGTTGCAGCTGGTGACGGACATGACGAACACAAAGATCCTAGAGAACCGGAGGAACACTATCTCCCTAGGTGATGACCCCGCGTTTGCTTCAAGTTTAATTTTCTGTAAGAATTCACACCCTTATTGGCATCCTGCACTGCACGAGTCTATCATGGCTGAGTCCATTGCTGACGGTTGATGTAAAGTAGCGTAGTGGTGCATCTAGCTGTCCGTCCGTCCGTCTGTCCGTCGTTGATAAGTCTGGTTTGTATGTATGTGCAAGTAGGTGCATGGTTGTAGCACAGGAGGATTTAACGCTGCAGTCGAAACCTCATTTGAGAATCCCTATGGACCAACTGAAATCACCTTCTAGTTGAGTAAGCAGAACACTACTTGCAACACCCATTGTCAGTCAGTCAACACCTAGTTAATGTTAACATGCAAGCAGGTGCTTGGTCCAAAGGACTTTGAAGGTGCAATCTTATCTCCCACCTACATTTGAAAAAAGCCCTATGGACGAACTGAAATCCCCTTCTAGACTAACATTTAGTTCCTGAAAGAGGGAGTTCTTTACAAACTTTAATATTTAGATTTTTTGTTTAAATGAAATAAAAATGAGCCCCTAAAGCTGAGGCATCTATATATTCCAATACTTTTTTTGCTTTAGGGTCTGTATAACAGACTAGTCCCCTTCCAAAACCTTCCATCAGTCATCTTCCTACGCAGAGCCTAAAAGGCTAGTTTCCAAACTGTCAATTATGCCTTGCTGCATAGCCTTGAGTTTTCTGTGCTTGCTCTCTACTCTGTAGGGGCACTATAGCAGCACAGAAAAGTAAAGTCTCTGCAGCAAGGCATAAAATGACAGTTTGGAAACTGGCCTTTTAGGCTCTGCGTAGGAAGATGTCCGTCAGTTGGTCTGTACCTGTTTTGTATGAATGTATAAGTAGCTGCATGCTGTAGCTTTTTTATCCCTGAAGATTCTGAACTACCATCCAATAATCCTCTCTTTTGGAAAATCCCTTTTGATAATTAAGATCAATGAGCTCAGTAAGCAACATTCACGGTCAATAATTTGCATATAACGGGTAATAAGTAATTAGAATATGTGCGCATGCAAGTAGCTGGGTCTTAGCATTATCTTACCCATGGATATTAAATGCTGCAATCCAAATTCCCAACCCATTCAAAGTCACTTTTTGATAGTAATAGCTGCAATCCAAATTCCCAATAGCTTTCTTGTACCCCATCATCTTCCTACGCAGAGCCTAAAAGGCCAGTTTCCAAACTGTCAGTTTATGCCTTGCTGCATAGCCTTGAGTTTTCTGTGCTTGCTCTCTACTCTCTAGGGGCACTATAGCAGCACAGAAAAGTAAAGTCTCTGCAGCAAGGCATAAAATGACAGTTTGGAAACTGGCCTTTTAGGCTCTGCGTAGGAAGATGGTACCCCATGTATCCATGACTACCATGCCCAAAGTGCTATGATGTGTATTATCATACTGGGGGAATGTTCAGCATATACGTAAGGTCCGTACTTATACTCGATGATATCTCTATAAAAAATAGTCTTTTATCAACAGAGGTTGGATAAATATAGAAAATCATACGTGTGCATTTGGGTCATTCGTATTAAGCAAGAAGATGTCATGGACGCGGGAGAACAACAAGTTCGAAGAACGATTTTTTTCTCAGCCTCCATGACATTTGCAAGTTCCACACAAATGACCCAAATACACAAGTATCATGACACTCTATAATCATTATATACTCTTCTTTTAACCCTCTAATAAATAATTTTGGATTGTTTAAATTATCCCATACGATGTGGTGCGCATTGATACATAATGCATACAAGGCAATGACCTATAACCTGATCGACGGATACCTCACTTATCTGTTTATATACTCACTACTCTGCGTTGTTAAACGTAAGAGGGAATTTCTCAAATGTGAAATCAAATGAAATGATAGAAGTAATTCCATAATAATTATTTATATAGTCCTGAATGTGAAAAACGGAAGTTCAGGGTTCTTTCAATCGATTGTCACTATGGAAATGACTTCATAATCATCGTTAGCAATGTAATGCCAAAGTATCGCTAGTGATTTTCTCAGAATTTTCTTGAGGATTTCCTTTTTCAAAGTGTTTTGAAGTTTTATAACTAATGATAACACTAGTTTTTCCCTTTATTATTCTTCAATATCATACAGGGTTCGCACAGATTTGAAAAGTGCTTGAATTTTAGCATGCTGGATGAAAAGCCCTTGAAAATAACATTAAGACCTGAAAGTGCTTGAAAAGTACTTGAATTTTATACTGTGTGCTTGAAAAGTGCTGGAATATGGAAAATATCTAACCAAACCTGGCTTCATAAAGCTTTATAAAAAAATACAGATACGATATCATGTGGTCATGTACAAATCATCAAAATTCAATCGTAGCGATAAACGGTTGTTGTCATTGGATGCTATTAATAGATTGGCCAACCAGATTAAAGCTTGTATTATTTTGGATTTCCCTTCATTAGAAAAGAGTGATGTCATGTTATGATTGGCTCTCTGTTTTGTTTTTGGCCAATCAAAATACAGCTTATATTAACAGGGATTCCCCCACATTGCATTGTCGATCGTTTATCAAAACAGTAAGTTAACCCACTGATATAAAAACAGTTGAAGTTCAAGGTGAGTTTTGTTACTGATAGGGATTTTAAAAGCAAATACACCATTGTCTCCGTTTGACGAATGTCAACAAATCAGCTGTAATTTTTAAAGTGAAAATAACTGCTGTCAGTTACGAGTAACACCTCAGTCGATGTCGGACCACATGATAAATTCACGTTTTGATCTAGGTCAAAAAGTATTATAATTTACTAACATCAAAACATATAACATGATAAAACCTAAAGCTCAACTGCATAGGGCCAGAGTCATTTATAAATCTGTCGCATGGTGTTGAAAGTGACCAGAAGCATATAAATCATGCTATTCAACTTCGCGATAGAAACGGGTTAAAATCTGAAATGTCAGCAGGGATTTCTAAAACAATGACAATGATGAAGGCAAGGGTCAGATTATATTGTTGACAATTCAACCATCTGCTAGTATGGTGTTATCGTAGTTGCCATGACTTCTTGACCTGATGACCATTAATTTCAGTTTATGAAAGTATTCTTTCAGAACAACTTGAATTTGAATAGAATATCATAAAAATAATATTTGACAACAACAAACAAACTTATTATAGTTTATCTAAATAGATGAACAAATTTGTTTGAGGGTGTTCTGTATGATTACCAATGCATATACATTAAATTACATGCCCTCTTACATCAAAGTTAATGAGTAACTTTGTAAATATTTATATTATTTTGCTGATTTCGTTAATATGCTAGGTGTGATTGATGTTATTAAGTTTCTTGTCCTTGAACATTTGATAATTTAAGATAATATCAAAAATTAAATTAATATTTAGTAATTTTGGAATGTTATGAGTTTAGAAAAGTGGTTATTTTAGTTTCAAGTCAATTGCCAATTGCAATTCACCCATTCAGGACATTTGTCTTATTACATCTTTTTGCCTTGAAAATGATTGTGAGTCCTTGAAAAGTCCTTGAAAAGTGCTTGAATTTTATGGGGCCTTGGCTTTATGAACCCTGTCATATTATAAAGGGGGTTTATTACAAATGCACTGAGATGCATGCATTCCGATGTATATATTAGGGAAATTATTGTTACTTACGGAAAGCTCAGAGAATTCCTGAAGGTTGAAAAAAGAATAGAACTGTCACGCGTGCAATACAGAATTTGCCGTGCAATACAGAATTTGAAGACATATTTAGTATTGCACCCTTTAATTACTATCCCAATTTTACATATAATAAAGATATTGACTTTGGTTGTTATTGTGGTATGAACATAATTATCAGCTTCAGAAAACTGGTTAATTGGATATTTTACGAATGCTTCTTTTACCTTGCAGTTGCTGTGTTACTTTGTATAAGAATTGAGTCCAGTGTGAGGTCCTATTGCAGTTTGAAGTGCATCGATTGTGTAACACATTTTTTATCACATGTCAGTTTTCACAAAAATTATCGGAAACTGATACTTCAAGAGGTGTTGCAAGATATTTCCTGTAATTTTCTCATCGTTCTTGTTGATTATATTTGGTATCAGGACAGTTCCTACCCCTACACATCACCGCATCTCTTGAAGTGTACACCGCATGACTGGATATGTGCATGAGGTCTAACCATTCTGTAGACCTTGTAGATATATCATTACTAGAGATGTCACGATACACTGATGCATCATCGTGGTTCAATTCACAATCCGATGCAAGAATGTTAACTTTATCGCCTTACAAACTTATTTAATGTTGATTAAACCAAGAAATCCAGAGTTTTAAACATTGTATGCAAATACAATAAAGAAGTTTTGATCCATACTAATCTACTATCGTGACATCCCTATTGGTTGATTTCCAGGCCTGTCTTTTATTCATGATCAGACAGAAATTAACAATTTAATCATTTGAAAAATCTAAATAAAACCATACGTTTGATGAAGTTAATGTTCAAAGAAAATAATTGATAACGACAATAAAAATTGAGTGTATGTAATCAACTATGAACAAGTCTTCGAATCAGCGCTCTATTTGACATTATACATGTTTGATACCGTATTTCCTTTTGAAACCTTATATCCATGAGACTGCTATAAGGTTTTGTGCAGTTTCCACCGCCGCCAACTTCACACTTGTCTTAATGGCTATAACTTTCTTCCACTAAACTTTCAAGAACTCATATACATACCGTAACTATATACCTATACCTCGGGGGAACAATTTTGAAATGTTGACTTTGACAAAATAGTTTTTAATATTTTTATCTTTTCTCAGCAGGTGGTTCAGCATCGATGTGTGCCGGTACTGATCGGGAGTTTGACGACCTTAAGCCTGGAGTTATCTCCCCTTTGGGCTCACTGGAGAACCTTTACGAAGCAATCCTCCCGAAGATGGGAGGACCACACATGTATGACCCTGTGACCGGAACCTCGGTCGGTCAGAAGGCGAGTCTGTGTCCCAACGTGCCAGTGGAAGGATACCTGGAGCCTGTGCCCCCAACAACAGGTGCTTCCTCGAATGCCCCCATCCCTGTCCCAGCCCTCATGACAGCTTCCATGACTTCCAGCATGGTTGCCATGCATACCACCATAGAGGAGGAGGAGAGTATGGGGGATCCCTTCGATGACCCAGATTTAGATGACGACAGACGAGCCCAGCTGGCTTCCCAGCCAATATACGAGGAGATAAACGGATATAACAAACCCATGGAGGAAGACGCGACCTCCATGGTGTCCACTCTCTCGCAGGTGTCCCAGAATACAGAGACAGACTTCCTGGCCCCTCCAGACAGCGCTCCCAGGTCTCAGTCCCGCGAGACCGTCTCGTCGGAGTCTGACTCACCTTCAACATCAAGCACCCTCTCTCGACCTAAACCAGCCCCGAGACGGAAACCGAAGAAAGGGGATCGATGCTCCTCGGAGCAGTATGTGGCCATGAACCGGCCGAATGCTTCCATCACTCTGCGAGAGGACAAGCTGAGAGAACTACACAGCAAGACAACCACACTAATGCTCCAGAGCCTTCAGGACATCTACAGTTCAGTGGAGAGGATTCTCTCCCAGGAAAAGCTGTCTCTGCCCGCCCCGCACCAACTCAAGTGGAGTGACTTCGACATCTACGGGCAGCCTCTGCATGCATCGGAGAGGTGCATTGTTTATAATGCAAAGTTCAAGGTTAACAACTCACCCTGTCAACTCATGGTAAGTTCACTTCATTGCAGCATACTTATTGTGAACTTGTAAATCAGAAGTCCCTCTGCTCTGATGTGCTTGCTATTCATCTTATATTGCAAGGTTGGCAAGCTGCCCTCAACCAAATTGCTTCCAGGATTTTCTAACCTCAAAGACGGTACAACAAGAGTGCCTATTTTTATCAAAAATGCTTCTAAGTAGGTCATATTGTCTCTAAACAAGAGTCCATACATTTGACTATGATGTTTCTATTCAAGAATCGTACATAACACCAAAATTCTTCTATACAAGAGTTGATTAATTTAACCAAAATGCTTCTTTTCATAAGTCAATACCTTTAACTAAAATGTTTCTGTACAAGAGTCCATACCTTTAACCAAAAAGGATTGTATATAAGAATCTATACCTTTATCAATATGTTTCTATACATACTTCATCTACTATTCAACAGCCCTTTCAACAAATTGTTCTGTGAAGTGTCCCAACTATTTGAACTATACCTTTATGAGAATACTTCTATACAGGAATCCATATCTTTACCATAGTGCTTCTATGCAGAATCTATATCTTCAACTAAAGTGTATCTATACAAGAGTCCATACCTTTAACCAAAATGCTTCGATACCAGAGTCTATACCTGTAACCAAAATGCTTTAATATAAGAGTCCATATCTTCAACCAAAATGCTTCAATACAAGAGTTCATACCTTTATCATCCATACAAGAGTTCATACCTTAACTAAAATTTATCTATACAAGAATTCAAACCTTTAACTAAAATTCATCTATACAAGAATTCAAACCTTTAACTAAAATTCATCTATACAAGAATTCATACCTTTAACTAAAATTCATCTATACAAGAGTTCATACCTTTAACTAAAATTCATCTGTACAAGAGTTCATGCCTTGAACTAAAATTCATCTATACAAGAGTTCATACCTTTAACTAAAATTCATCTATACAAGAGTTCATACCTTTAACTAAAATTCATCTATACAAGAGTTCATACCTTTAACTAAAATTCATCTGTACAAGAGTTCATACCTTTAACTAAAATTCATCTATACAAGAGTTCATACCTTTAACTAAAATTCATCTATACAAGAGTTCATATCTTCAACTAAAATTCATCTGTACAAGAGTTCAAACCTTTAACTAAAATTCATCTATACAAGAATTCATACCTTTAACTAAAATTCATCTATACAAGAGTTCATACCTTTAACTAAAATTCATCTGTACAAGATTTCATGCCTTGAACTAAAATTCATCTATACAAGAGTTCATACCTTTAACTAAAATTCATCTATACAAGAGTTCATACCTTTAACTAAAATTCATCTATACAAGAGTTCATACCTTTAACTAAAATTCATCTGTACAAGAGTTCATACCTTTAACTAAAATTCATCTATACAAGAGTTCATACCTTTAACTAAAATTCATCTATACAAAAGTTCATACCTTTAACTAAAATTCATCTGTACAAGAGTTCAAACCTTTAACTAAAATTCATCTATACAAGAATTCATACCTTTAACTAAAATTCATCTATACAAGAGTTCATACCTTTAACTAAAATTCATCTATACAAGAGTTCATACCTTTAACTAAAATTCATCTATACAAGAGTTCATACCTTTAACTAAAATTCATCTATACAAGAGTTTATATCTTCAACTAAAATTCATCTGTACAAGAGTTCATACCTTCAACTAAAATTCATCTGTACAAGAGTTCATACCTTTAACTAAAATTCATCTGTACAAGAGTTCATACCTTTAACTAAAATACATCTATACAAGAATTCATACCTTTAACTAAAATTCATCTATACAAGAGTTCAAATCTTCAACTAAAATTCATCTGTACAAGAGTTCATACCTTTAACTAAAATTCATCTGTACAAGATTTCATACCTTTAACTAAAATTCATCTATACAAGAGTTCATACCTTTAACTAAAATTCATCTATACAAGAGTTCATACCTTTAACTAAAATTCATCTGTACAAGAGTTCATCTTTTAACTAAAATTCATCTATACAAGAGTTCATATCTTCAACTAAAATTCATCTATACAAGAATTCATACCTTTAACTAAAATTCATCTGTACAAGAGTTCATACCTTTAACTAAAATTCATCTATACAAGAATTCATACCTTTAACTAAAATTCATCTATACAAGAGTTCATATCTTCAACTAAAATTCATCTATACAAGAGTTCATATCTTCAACTAAAATTCATCTATACAAGAATTCATACCTTTAACTAAAATTCATCTGTACAAGATTTCATACCTTTAACTAAAATTCATCTATACAAGAATTCATACCTTTAACTAAAATTCATCTATACAAGAGTTCATATCTTCAACTAAAATTCATCTATACAAGAATTCATACCTTTAACTAAAATTCATCTGTACAAGATTTCATACCTTTAACTAAAATTCATCTATACAAGAGTTCATACCTTTAACTAAAATTCATCTATACAAGAGTTCACACCTTTAACTAAAATTCATCTGTACAAGAGTTCATCTTTTAACTAAAATTCATCTGTACAAGAGTTCATACCTTTAACTAAAATTCATCTGTACAAAAATTCATACCTTTAACTTAAATTCATCTGTACAAGATTTCATACCTTTAACTAAAATTCATCTGTACAAGAGTTCATACCTCAAACTGAAATTCATCTATACAAGATTGCATACCTTTAACTAAAATTCATCTGTACAAGAGTTCATACCTTTAACTAAAATTCATCTATACAAGAGTTCATACCTTTAACTAAAATTCATCTATACAAGAGTTCATACCTTTAACTAAAATTCATCTGTACAAGAGTTCATACCTTAAACTAAAATTCATCTATACAAGATTTCATACCTTTAGCTAAAATTCATCTATACAAGAGTTCATACCTTTAACTAAAATTCATCTATACAAGATTTCATACCTTTAACTAAAATTCATCTATACAAGAGTTCATACCTTTAACTAAAATTCATCTGTACAAGAGTTCATACCTTTAACTAAAATTCATCTGTACAAGAGTTCATACCTTTAACTAAAATTCATCTATATAAGAATTCATACCTTTAACTTAAATTCATCTATACAAGAATTCATACCTTTAACTTAAATTCATCTGTACAAGAGTTCATACCTTTAACTAAAATTCATCTGTACAAGAGTTCATACCTTTAGCTAAAATTCATCTATACAAGAGTTCATACCTTTAACTAAAATTCATCTGTACAAGAGTTCATACCTTAAACTAAAATTCATCTGTACAAGAGTTCATACCTTAAACTGAAATTCATCTATACAAAAGTTCATACCTTTAACTAAAATTCATCTGTACAAGATTTCATACTTTAAATTAAAATTCATCCATACAAGAGACCCTACTTTTAACTAAAATGCTTCTATACAAGAGTTCATACCTACACTGTATAAGAATTTGCTAAATTAACAAGAGTCCCTATTCTATCTTATGTAAAGATTATAAGCCTCCTAGTTTTCATAATTGACATAGATGGAATTTCCTTTTATCCACAGCTCCTGCACTCTCGACCGGCCACAGAGGGCAGCACCATGACCCATCCCAGTCTGCTCAAACCAACAGTAGTGTTTGCCGACACAATTCCCTTCTCCTTCCTGACAGAGGAGTTCATCAAGACCAGTCAACTCGTCCAGAACTCCATCTACGACAGCAGCCTGGCCAAGTGCTTCTGTGCAGTGGGAAGCTTTGACATCATCGAGAGTCTGGACTCACACCTTTGTCTGCTGAGGGAAACTCTGACCAACAACACCCAGGCCTACATCAACGTCATCCTGTCTGTGGCGCTTCAACTTCTCAGTGCCATGTCCCACTGCCTCGACCAGGGGTACACGGTCACTGAGACCGACTTCAGGGACGTGTTTCTAGTGACTCGATGCGACCTTCGGGGCAAGGTCATTACCTTCCTGCCTCGGCAAAGGTCCCGGGACGTTCACCAAGGGGAGGCGACCTGCCGATTCCTGGACAAGCTTCTTGAGGATGCAACAAGCCAGCACTTAGCAGAGGAGGATGCACCTGAGGCTCTTGACACGGTGGACACGCTGCGGAACTTGCTGCAGCCCCGGAAGGTGGAGTGTCTCGCCCAGGTCAGGTCCGTAGTCGAGTACGTGCTCTGGGGTCCAAGTCCTCCCGAACCTACAGAACAGGAAGTTGTGGATGCCGATCAAGAACAGGAGTTATGTTTGTGGTTGGAGAAGGAGCGTGCTGCGGTTGTTGCAAAGTTCGCTCGGGATGTGTCCGGCTTCATCAATGGAGTATCTCTTGAGGATTATTACTGTTTGAAGTTCCTTCTTAAATCTAGTCCAGCAAGCCTGGTGGAGAGCTCCAGGAAACTGGCACTTCAGTACTAATTGATCTAATGTAGCCAATTATTTATTTATCTAATGTTGATAACATTTGATCCTTCAATGTCTCTTGCAGAAAGTTGTAACAACCATACTGTTGTTATATAAAAGAAAGAGTGTAAGACAAGATTTACTTCTGAAATAAACTGAATGCAAATTATACATTAAGAAATAAGTGTTCAATACATAACCTATTGATTTTTTCCACAACAAGAATTTCACATATACATATTCATGAAAAGTAACAAAGTAACATCTGTTTAATGTAGGTATATTATTTATGCAAATAAAATGTTTTCCTTCAAGATAATTTATTGAAACATTATGTGCGGTCCACTACATAGAAGTAACACTTACATTATCTTGTTTTAGGAAATATTCCTATCGAGATACAAGATTGAACTTTACTGGACAAACACATTTTTAAGCATTTATTGTTATAAAAATATTTAATGTTTTTTATCTACCACTATTTCCGGAAGTTGTGTTATTGATGTGCAGACTGACATGTATGCTTTATGTGTAATTAGTGGATGCTATTTGACCTCATAATTATTGCTTTACTATGATTAGTGTATGTTGCTAAATACTTGAGGTGCTAAGTAGTGGTTGAATGCACTGATGTAGAAGATGTTGTGTATCTGCTGCCGCGAAGAGGAACTCCAGACAGGAAGAAACCATTGGTAATCATAAACACTCTGAGGACCAAACCAAATTGTCTTCACTTTGCGTCAAATTTTAAACTGGTCACCACTAATGTGGATATGAAGTTTAAGATTTTACAGTTGTAGATCAGTGTAGACTTTGACAGCATTGTCACGTATTGTTTATTCGAAACAAATCCATCTCATGAAAGCCTGTTGTAACCTAAAATCCTTGCAATGTCCAGATCTAACCACTGCTGTACCTTCTTTCAGCTGCTCAGTAATGAGGTTAGGACTTAGTTGGTACATATTGGAAATTCAAATTTATTCAAAACCTGATCTGTTAATTGATTTGTTATTGTACTGACAATATATATGCCATTTTGAATTTTATGCACTGACTTTACATTTGACTGATTTGACTTATTTTTATTTTTGTTTGGCTGCAGCTTTTACACTGCATCAGTATGACTCCTAGTTATCCAATACTTACAGCAAGTGAGAATCCTCTTTATCCTTTGACAAATTGCAATATTCTGAACCCTGTCAACAATTATCTCATATTTCTCCCGTATTGTGTATCCAAATACTTCAGCATTTGTGAATCAAAAATTCGTTATCAGCAATTGAAAATATATCAAGTTGAAAATGTTAATGGTATAATCATAATCCATATAATCAGGAAACAGCACATTGCATATACTGTTATAAAACCATTAGTTTTTATGAATTGCCAAGTTTATGTATTAACATTTATCCACAATTTCTTTTTTCTTTCTATAATGTTTGTGCTATCAATATGAGAGTATACAATATTAGTGTTTGAAAAGTTAATATGATTTAAGATGCTGAAATGGCATTCTTTGATTTTCTTTGAATGAAAGTGTTATGGACTTAACCAGTGTGTAACGTCAATACCAAGCTTTGAAAGAGTATGATAAGATTTGAAAGTCAGTGTAACATCAATTACAAATTCTTTGGAATGATAAGTTAAGGTAATATGTTGGCTCATCACAGCTTATGATGATTGGTATTACTTTAACAGCAGGAACATTGAAATGGCTTGACTGTATGTCTGCTGAGTGTACTTCTATTGTATGTACATGTAAGTGTGTTTGGGCAGCTAAGTTGCTTGATGCTGGACCAACTGAATTTGCTTTCTACTCATTAGTGTCAATAGATAAGATATAGAAAAGATTGTGATTATGTTAACGAAATGCCATAGATTCTCGTTATCCCAATATTTAAGTTATTGTTGCAGTCTTGTGAAGCTAGTCTTTTACCCTGTTTTATTATTGCGTCACCATGGAGACCAGCGGAACCAATTAGCTGATGACATTATTGACCAATAATCACTGTCACGCTATGCGTGTGCACTGTGCAGCCATGTGTTTGAACTGCGTATGAAGTCAAACTGAAGAATGAATGGTTATGCACAAGTTACCAAAATCTTATATCTCATTTCATTTTAACTCTGTATTGTCGTTTGTTCTAAATTACTCTCCATTTCCTCACCCCGAAACTGTTATGAATACAGAGAACTTAAATGTAACAACTGTATGCTATTATTGCTCAAAACGTCTTTTTTGTTCAAATGAGCATGAAGAATTTTCACATTGTACATGTATTTGAACAGTTTAAAGAAAATTTCAATTTTGCTAAGTACTATGGTAAACGTTATCATGATAATCAGGTTAACATTGTTTTCTTAGCAATTTTAACCCTCAGATAAGTAAAATATCTATTTTACAGTCCAAGCGTTCAAGAATTCAAAAGTCAGTGATGATATCAAAAATCTGATTTTAAACTATGTTGATCTGTATGGCTCAGTGTTGATTCTATTTCAATTCCTGACAATGACTCCCAAGAACATACCTTCTGTTGATAGGAAAACTCTTTCTGCATTTGTCTGTCATGTTTGTGTTTCATTTGTTCCCTCCACACTCCTTTCAATTCCAGCATTTACATTTACTTTTAACACTTTTATTTAGATGATATTTAATTTGAAGGTTTTAACTGTGATATTTTTGTACAAACTGTAAAATTAACTTGCTCACAACATGGTTGTAATGTATGGCAATTAAAATTGTCTATCCTTGTATGGCGTGTTTGTTTTATGTCGTTTATATAGAGGAACCCGATTAAAGATTCTTGTGCAGTCAGGGCCATTTTCTATAAAGTGAACATTGGTCCCTTCATGTACACCTTGAGAAGCCTAGAGCTCCTTATTGAAGACATATTGAGCACCAAATGAAACGCAAAATGTTTGAGTTCCTGTTTACAGTGGGAACTGGTTATTTAAATGATTTTATTCGTCCTACATTGAAGATATTCTTGTTAGATACATGTTCAAAACCAGAAGACTTGATGTCATAACCGTTTAACATGATGTCATGATGGTAAATAGTGATGTCAGCAAATTTCTGAAAACTTTAGATGTTTCTCTATTAAAGCAGTAAATAAAATACAAACCTCGGTCAAACTCGGAGTTTTGTTCATTTGCATGGTTTTTCCTTAAACCAACCAGAGTTTAAATTATTAGGATCCCACAATCGTCAATATATCTTGCATAGATAGAAAACTATTCTTGAGAGAAACTGAACACATTTTTGAAACAACAGCTTTTAAAACAGGTTACGACTTAGAACATAGCAAGACTTAGGACTGCTGCCAACGTGAGAACGCGAGAATACAGCACATGGGCAAAAGTCTAGTTGTTGGAGACTCGTTGAGATTGCGGGCGGAGAGAGGTGGCTGTGGAGTAGTGATATTTGATGAGTGGTGGAGAAAGTAGTATAGAGGTAAAAAGCGTATTGAACGCTGAGCCAAGGATTGAAAGGTTTTATGAGCGATGATTGGCCGATCTTATTCATGGTTTGGTGGCAAATATAAACAAAAACCAATGTCAATGTCAATGTCTGCACATAATGAGATAGCATCGGCAAGTGCACATTGTGCCCTTTTGAATGTAAGTGATATATATTTATATATATATCTGTATGTTTTTGCTGCATGCTGGCTGTACATTCTATAATCTCCTCTGTATCTCCCACACCACACTTCATAAGACAAAGTGCAGCCGTCTACATATATAGAGAATATCGGATTTTGCAGTACAACTGATCACAAACTGACATGAATAACAAGTGCTGAACACAGTTGTTAGCGATAATGACAAGATTTCTAAGTATGATTTTAGTTTACCATTGAGTGTGTGATTCGCTTGATTTCTTTCATGCTGGAAATATATTATGTACTATAAGTATATCCTTGGCGGGTAGTGCATACATTTATAATGCAGTGCTAATTCAAGCCATGTCACAAACCGTGTCTCTCTGTAGGTCCGAATTTTCCAAGTAATGTAAATTCGATTGCCTTCAAAGTGGCATATGTAAGATTTATTGATATGGGATAGAAAACGCTTGAATCCTTGAACCATGCATTCGAATAAGAAGGTTAGGACTTAGTTGGTACATATTGGAATTTCAAACTTATTCTAAACCTGATCTGTTAATTGATTTGTTATTGTACTGACAATATATATGCCATTTTGAATTTTATGCACTGACTTTACATTTGACTGATTTGACTTATTTGTGTTTTTGTTTGGCTGCAGCTTTTACACTGCATCAGTATGACTCCTAGTTATCCAATACTTACAGCAAGTGAGAATCCTCTTTATCCTTTTACAAATTGCAATATACTGAACCCTGTCAACAAATATCTCATATTTCTCCCGTCTTGTGTATTCAAATACTTCAGCATTTGTGAATCAAAAATTCGTTATCAGCAATGCCTTTACTTTATATTGGAAATAATCAAGTTGATTGAAAATGTTAATGGTATAATCATGATCCATATAATCAGGAAACAGCACATTGTATAAACTGATATAAAACCGTTAGTTTATGAATTGCCAAGTGTATGAATTGACATTTACCCACAATTTATTTTTTCTTTCTATAATGTTAGTGCTATCAATATGAGAGATACACAATATTAGTGTTTGAAAAGTTAATATGATTTAAGATGCTGAAATGGCATTCTTTGATTTTCTTTGAATGAAAGTGTTATGGACTTAACCAGTGTGTAACGTCAATACCAAACTTTGAAAGAGTATGATAAGATTTGAAAGTCAGTGTAACATCAATTACAAATTCTTTGGAATGACAAGTTAAGGTAATATGTTGGCTCATCACAGCTTATGATGATTGGTATTACTTTAACAGCAGGAACATTGAAATGGCTTGACTGTATGTCTGCTGAGTGTACTTCTATTGTATGTACATGTAAGTGTGTTTGGGCAGCTAAGTTGCTTGATGCTGGACCAACTGAATTTGCTTTCTACTCATTAGTGTCAATAGATAAGATATAGAAAAGATTGTGATTATGTTAACGAAATGCCATAGATTCTCGTTATCCCAATATTTAAGTTATTGTTGCAGTCTTGTGAAGCTAGTCTTTTACCCTGTTTTATTATTGCGTCACCATGGAGACCAGCGGAACCAATTAGCTGATGACATTATTGACCAATAATCACTGTCACGCTATGCGTGTGCACTGTGCAGCCATGTGTTTGAACTGCGTATGAAGTCAAACTGAAGAATGAATGGTTATGCACAAGTTACCAAAATCTTATATCTCATTTCATTTTAACTCTGTATTGTCGTTTGTTCTAAATTACTCTCCATTTCCTCACCCCGAAACTGTTATGAATACAGAGAACTTAAATGTAACAACTGTATGCTATTATTGCTCAAAACGTCTTTTTTGTTCAAATGAGCATGAAGAATTTTCACATTGTACATGTATTTGAACAGTTTAAAGAAAATTTCAATTTTGCTAAGTACTATGGTAAACGTTATCATGATAATCAGGTTAACATTGTTTTCTTAGCAATTTTAACCCTCAGATAAGTAAAATATCTATTTTACAGTCCAAGCGTTCAAGAATTCAAAAGTCAGTGATGATATCAAAAATCTGATTTTAAACTATGTTGATCTGTATGGCTCAGTGTTGATTCTATTTCAATTCCTGACAATGACTCCCAAGAACATACCTTCTGTTGATAGGAAAACTCTTTCTGCATTTGTCTGTCATGTTTGTGTTTCATTTGTTCCCTCCACACTCCTTTCAATTCCAGCATTTACACTTACTTTTAACACTTTTATTTAGATGATATTTAATTTGAAGGTTTTAACTGTGATATTTTTGTACAAACTGTAAAATTAACTTGCTCACAACATGGTTGTAATGTATGGCAATTAAAATTGTCTATCCTTGTATGGCGTGTTTGTTTTATGTCGTTTATATAGAGAAACCAGATTAAAGATTCTTGTGCAGTCAGGGCCATTTTCTATAAAGTGAACATTGGTCCCTTCATGTACACCTTGAGAAGCCTAGAGCTCCTTATTGAAGACATATTGAGCACCAAATGAAACGCAAAATGTTTTAGTTCCTGTTTACAGTGGGAACTGGTTATTTAAATGATTTTATTCGTCCTACATTGAAGATATTCTTGTTAGATACATGTTCAAAACCAGAAGACTTGATGTCATAACCGTTTAACATGATGTCATGATGGTAAATAGTGATGTCAGCAAATTTCTGAAAACTTTAGATGTTTCTCTATTAAAGCAGTAAATAAAATACAAAACTCGGTCAAACTCGGAGTTTTGCTCATTTGCATGTTTTTTCCTTAACCAACCAAAGTTTAAATTATTAGGATCCCACAATCGTCAATATATCTTGCATAGATAGAAAACTATTCTTGAGAGAAACTGAACACATTTTTGAAACAACAGCTTTTAAAACAGGTTACGACTTAGAACATAGCAAGACTTAGGACTGCTGCCAACGTGAGAACGCGAGAATACAGCACATGGGCAAGAGTCTAGTTGTTGGAGACTCGTGGAGATTGCGGGCGGAGAGAGGTGGCTGTTGAGTAGTGATATTTGATGAGTGGTGGAGAAAGTAGTATAGAGGTAAAAAGCGTATTGAACGCTGAGCCAAGGATTGAAAGGTTCTATGAGCGATGATTGGCCGATCTTATTCATGGTTTGGTGGCAAATATAAACAAAAACCAATGTCAATGTCTGCACATAATGAGATAGCATCGGCAAGTGCACATTGTGCCCTTTTGAATGTAAGTGATATATATTTATATATATATCTGTATGTTTTTGCTGCATGCTGGCTGTACATTCTATAATCTCCTCTGTATCTCCCACACCACACTTCATAAGACAAAGTGCAGCCTTCTACATATATAGAGAATATCGGATTTTGCAGTACAACTGATCACAAACTGACATGAATAACAAGTGCTGAACACAGTTGTTAGCGATAATGACAAGATTTCTAAGTATGATTTTAGTTTACCATTGAGTGTGTGATTCGCTTGATTTCTTTCATGCTGGAAATATATTATGTACTATAAGTATATCCTTGGCGGGTAGTGCATACATTTATAATGCAGTGCTAATTCAAGCCATGTCACAACCCGTGTCTCTCTGTAGGTCCGAATTTTCCAAGTAATGTAAATTCGATTGCCTTCAAAGTGGCATATGTAAGATTTATTGATATGGGATAGAAAACGCTTGAATCCTTGAACCATGCATTCGAATAAGAAGGTTAGGACTTAGTTGGTACATATTGGAATTTCAAACTTATTCTAAACCTGATCTGTTAATTGATTTGTTATTGTACTGACAATATATATGCCATTTTGAATTTTATGCACTGACTTTACATTTGACTGATTTGACTTATTTGTGTTTTTGTTTGGCTGCAGCTTTTACACTGCATCAGTATGACTCCTAGTTATCCAATACTTACAGCAAGTGAGAATCCTCTTTATCCTTTTACAAATTGCAATATACTGAACCCTGTCAACAAATATCTCATATTTCTCCCGTCTTGTGTATTCAAATACTTCAGCATTTGTGAATCAAAAATTCGTTATCAGCAATGCCTTTACTTTATATTGGAAATAATCAAGTTGATTGAAAATGTTAATGGTATAATCATAATCCATATAATCAGGAAACAGCACATAGCATAAACTGATATAAAACCATTAGTTTATGAATTGCCAAGTGTATGAATTGACATTTACCCACAATTTATTTTTTCTTTCTATAATGTTAGTGCTATCAATATGAGAGATACACAATATTAGTGTTTGAAAAGATAATATGATTTAAGATGCTGAAATGGCATTCTTTGATTTTCTTTGAATGAAAGTGTTATGGACTTAACCAGTGTGTAACGTCAATACCAAACTTTGAAAGAGTATGATAAGATTTGAAAGTCAGTGTAACATCAATTACAAATTCTTTGGAATGACAAGTTAAGGTAATATGTTGGCTCATCACAGCTTATGATGATTGGTATTACTTTTACAGCAGGAACATTGAAATTTCTTGACTGTATGTCTGCTGAGTGTACTTCTATTGTATGTACATGTAAGTGTGTTTGGGCAGCTAAGTTGCTTGATGCTGGACCAACTGAATTTGCTTTCTACTCATTAGTGTCAATAGATAAGATATAGAAAAGATTGTGATTAAGTTAACGAAATGCCATAGATTCTCGTTATCCCAATATTTAAGTTATTGTTGCAGTCTTGTGAAGCTAGTCTTTTACCCTGTTTTATTATTGCGTCACCATGGAGACCAGCGGAACCAATTAGCTGATGACATTATTGACCAATAATCACTGTCACGCTATGCGTGTGCACTGTGCAGCCATGTGTTTGAACTGCGTATGAAGTCAAACTGAAGAATGAATGGTTATGCACAAGTTACCAAAATCTTATATCTCAACTTCTTGTTTCATTTTAACTCTGTATTGTCGTTTGTTCTAAATTACTCTCCATTTCCTCACCCCAAAACTCATATGAATACATAGAACTTAAATGTAACAACTGTATGCCATTATTGCTCAAAAGGTCTTTTTTGTTCAAATGAGCATGAAGAATTTTCACATTGTACATGTATTTGAACAGTTTAAAGACAATTTCAATTTTGCTAAGTACTATGGTATACGCTATCATGATAATCAGGTTAACATCGTTTTCTTAGCAATTTTAACCCTCAGATGAGTAGAATATCTTTTTTACAGCCCAAGCGTTCAAGAATTCAAAAGTCAGTGATGATATCAAAAATCTGATTTTAAACTATGTTGATCTGAACGGGTCACTGCTGATTCTATTTCAATTCCTGACAATGACTCCCAAGAACATACCTTCTGTTGATAGGAAAACTCTGTCTGCATTTGTCTGTCATGTTTGTGTTTCATTTGTTCCCTCCACACTCCTTTCAATTCCAGCATTTACATTTACTTTTAACACTTTTATTTAGATGATATTTAATTTGAAGGTTTTAACTGTGATATTTTTGTACAAACTGTAAAATTAACTTGCTCACAACATGGTTGTAATGTATGGCAATTAAAATTGTCTATCCTTGTATGGCGTGTGTGTTTTATGTCGTTTATATAGAGGAACCCGATTGAAGATTCTTGTGCAGTCAGGGCCATTTTCTATAAAGTGAACATTGGTCCCTTCATGTACACCTTGAGAAGCCTAGAGCTCCTTATTGAAGACACATATTGAGCACCAAATGAAACGCAAAATGTTTGAGTTCCTGTTTACAGTGGGAACTGGTTATTTAAATGATTTTATTCGTCCTACATTAAAGATATTCTTGTTAAATACATGTTCAAATTAATTACGAATTACATTTGTAAAACCAGAAGACTTGATGTCATAACCGTTTAACATGATGTCACAGTATTTGAATGCCTGTGAAAGGGTGATGTCAGCAAATTTCTGAAAACTTTAGACGTTTCTCTATTAAAAGCAGTAAATAAAATACAAACCTCGGTCAAACTCGGAGTTTTGCTCATTTGCATGGTTTTCCCTTAAACCAACCAGAGTTTAAATTATGAGGATCCCACAATCGTCAATATATCTTGCATAGAAAGAAACTGTTCTTGAGAGAAACTGAACACATTTTTGAAACAACAGCTTAAACAGGTTACGGCTTAGAACATAGCAAGACTTAGGACTGCTGCCAACGGGAGAACGCGAGAATACAGCACATGGGCAAAAGTCTAGTTGTTGGAGACTCGTGGAGATTGCGGGCAGAAAGAGGTGACTGTTGAGTAGTGATATTTGATGAGTGGTGGAGAAAGTAGTATTGAGGAAAAAAACGTATGGTACGCTGAGCCAAGGACTGAAAGGTTTTCTGAGCGGTGATTGGCCGATCTTATTCAGGGTTTGGTGGCAAATATAAACAAAAACCAGTGTCAATGTCAATGTCTGCACATTAATGAGGTAGCATCGGCAAGTGCACATTGTGCCCTTTTGAATGTAAGTGATATTTATTTATATATATATCTGTATGGTTTTTATGAGCGGTGATTGGCCGATCTTATTCATGGTTTGTTTATTAAGTGGTTGCAAAAATTAACCAGTGTCGTTTTCAATGAGATAACATCGGCAAGTGCATATGGTGCCCTTTTGAATGTAACTGATATATATTTATTTACAAATCTGTATGTATTTGCTGCATGCTGGCTGTACATTCTACAATCTCCTCTGTATCTTCCACACCGCACTTCATAAGACAAAGTGCAGCCTTCTACATATATAGAATATCTGATTTTGCAGTACAACTGATCACAAACTGACATGAATAACAAGTGCTGAACACAGTTGTTAGTGATAATGACAAGATTTCTAAGTATGATTTTAGTTTACCATTGAGTGTGTGATTCGCTTGATTTCTTTCATGCTGGAAATATATTATGTACTATAAGTATATCCTTGGCGGGTAGTGAATACATTTATAATGCAGTGCTAATTCAAGCCATGTCACAAACTATGCCTCTCTGTAGATCCTAATTTTCCAAGTGATTTAAATTCGATTTCCTTCAAAGTGGCATGAGTAAGATTTACTGATATAAGATAGAATACGCTTGAATCCTTGATACATGCATTTGAATAATAGCAATTAACCCATCGATTCAGCAGATATGATCTGTAGTGGATATATGAAATTTTTGCAACATTTGAATTATGCATTACGATGTCTGTTTGTCTTTGTTTAGGTATACTAATTATAGTTGAGAATAAACACAAATTACTCATTTACACATATATTTAAGCAGCTTGTAAATGGTCCACACGATAAAAAAGATATGAGGGCACCCTCGATAGCTTTGGACAATTATTGCTAAATTGGCTTTTTTTTTTGCAAGATATTTCATTGCTTCTTTTATTCCTTTTACGCAAATACAAGTTATGTGTGAGATTGTTGACAATTCGGCCATCTACATAAACCTATAATCAGTATGTAAACGGCCCAATTGGTTAAGAAAATATAAACTTTAAGAGCAGGGTCCCCGAGATTGATTGGGACAGTTTTCTGAAATCAATCTTTTTTTGTGACACTTGCAGGATACTATGTATGTTGCGTCTTTCTTTTTAATAAGCTGTTTCAAATTGGATACGAGATAAACAACGATTCATTCATTTACAAGTAGATATAATCAGTATTTATATGAGCCAGTTGCTTCGGAATATGAGAACTGTCAAAGCAGGGTACCCACAATTGGTTTGGCCAATTATTTTGAAACAAGCCTTTCTGCGACCTGAGCAATATATCACTCTTTTATTAAAACATTTCAATAAGGAACTTTTGGAATAATTTCCAATATCTATTGTCTTGTGCTATTGTTCTCTGCACATTGACAAATTATATGAAATTGAAAGCACTTTATTATGTTTCACGAAAAAATTAAATAATGATTGGAATTTTGTGAAGGAGTATGTAGAAATATAGAAATTAGTGATATAGTGTTTAATACATAACCTATTGAATTGTTTTCACAACAAGAATTTCACATATATATATTCATGAAAAGTAACAATTAACATCTGTTTAATGAAGGTTTATTTATGCAAATAAAATGTTTTCCTTCAAGATAATTTATTGAAACATTATGTGTGGTCCACTACATAGAAGTAACACTTACATTATCAACGTTAAGGAAATATTCCTATCAAGATACAAGATTGAAGCTTACTGGACAAACACATTTTTAAGCATTTATTGTTATAAAAATATATAAATGTTTTTTATCTACCGGTATTTCCAGAAGTTGTGTTTTTGATGTGCAGACTGACATGTATGCTTTATGTGTAATTAGTGGATGCTATTTGACCTCATAATTATTGCTTTACTATGATTAGTGTATGTTGCTAAATACTTGAGGTGCTAAGTAGTGGTTGAATGCACTGATGTAGAAGATGTTGTGTATCTGCTGCCGCGAAGAGGAACTCCAGACAGGAAGAAACCATTGGTAATCATAAAACACTCTGAGGACCAAACTAAATTGTCTTCACTTTGCGTCAAATTTTAAACTGGTCACCACTAATGTGGATATGAAGTTTAAGATTTTACAGTTGTAGATCAGTGTAGACTTTGACAGCATTGTCACGTATTGTTTATTCGAAACAAATCCATCTCATGAAAGCCTGTTGTAATCTTAAAATCCTTGCAATGTCCAGATCTAACCACTGCTGTACCTTCTTCCAGCTGCTCAGTGATGAGGTTAGGACTTAATTGGTACATATTGGAAATTCAAATTTATTCAAAACCTGATCTGTTAATTGATTTGTTATTGTACTGACAATATATATGCCATTTTGAATTTTATGCACTGACTTTACATTTGACTGATTTGACTTATTTTTGTTTTTGTTTGGCTGCAGCTTTTACACTGCATCAGAATGACTCCTAGTTATCCAATACTTAGAGCAAGTGAGAATCCTCTTTATCTGTTTACAAATTGCAATATACAGAACCCTGTCAACAATTATATCATATTTCTCCCGTATTGTGTATTCAAATACTTCAGCATTTGTGAATCAAAAATTCGTTATCAGCAATGCCTTTACTTCATGTTGGAAAAAAATCAAGTTGATTGAAAATGTTAATGGTATAATCATAATCCATGTAATCAGGAAACAGCACATTGCATAAACTGATATAAAACCATTAGTTTATGAATTGACATTTACCCACAGTTTATTTTTTCTTTCTATAATGTTTGTGCTATCAATATGAGAGATACACAATATTAGTATTTGAAAGGTTGATATGATTTAAGATGCTGAAATGGCATTCTATGATTTTCTTTGAATGAAAGTGTGAAGGACATAACCAGTGTGTATCGTCAATACCAAGCTTTGAAAGAGTATGATAAGATTTGAAAGTCAGTGTAACATCAATTGAAAACTCTTTGGAATGATAAGTTAAGGTAATATGTTGGCTCATCACAGCTTATAATGATTGGTATTAATTTCACAGCAGGAACATTGAAATGTCTTGACTGTATGTCTGCTGAGTGTACTTCTATTGTATGTACATGTAAGTGTGTTTGGGCAGCTAAGTTGCTTGATGCTGGACCAACTGAATTTGCTTTCTACTCATTAGTGTCAATAGATACGAGATATAGAAAAGATTGTGATTATGTTAACGAAATGCCATAGATTCTCGTTATCCTGGGATTTAAGTTATTGTTGCAGTCTTGTGAAGCTAGTCTTTTTCCCTGCTTTTATTATTGCGTCACCATGGAGACCAGCGGAACCAAACAATGAACTCATCGATTCAGCAGATATAATCTGTAGTGGATATATGAATTTTTTGCGACATTTGAATTATGTATTGCGATGTCTGTTTGTCTTTGTCTGGCTATACTAATCATAGTTGAGAATAAACACAAATTACTCATTTACACATATATTTAAGCAGCTTGTAAATGGTCCACACGATAAAAAAGATATGAGGACACCCTCGATAGCTTTGGACAATTATTGCTAAATTGGCTTTTTTTTGCAAGATATTTCATTGCTTCTTGTATTCCTTTTACGCAAATACAAGTTATGTGTGAGATTGTTGACAGTTCTGCCATCTACATAAACCTAAAATCAGTATGTAAACGGCCCACTTGGTTCAGAAAAAATAAATTTTAAGAGCAGGGTCCCCGAGATTGTTTGGGACAGTTTTCTGAAATCAATCTTTTTTTGTGACACTTGCAGGATACTATGTATGTTGCGTCTTTCTTTTTAATAAGCAGTTACAAATTGGATACGAGATAAACAACGATTCATTAATTTACAAGTAGATATAATCAGTATTTATATGAGCCAGTTGGTTCGGAATATGAGAACTGTCAAAGCAGGTTTGGCCAATTATTTTGAAACAAGCCTTTCTGCGACCTGAGCAATATATCACTCTTTTATTAAAACATTTCAAAAAGGAACTTTTTGGAATAATTTCCAATATCTATTGTCTTGTGCTATTGTTCTCTGCACATTGACAAATTATATGAAATTGAAAGCACTTTATTATGTTTCACGAAAAAATTAAATAATGATTGGAATTTTGTGAAGGAGTATGTAGAAATATAGAAATTAGTGATATAGTGTTTAATACATAACCTATTGAATTGTTTCCACAACAAGAATTTCGCATATATATATTCATGAAAAGTAACAATTAACATCTGTTTAATGTAGGTATATTTATGCAAATAAAATGTTTTCCTTCAAGATAATTTATTGAAACATTATGTGTGGTCCACTACATAGAAGTAACACTTACATTATCAACGTTAAGGAAATATTCCTATCAAGATACAAGATTGAAGCTTACTGGACAAACACATTTTTAAGAATTTATTGTTATAAAAATATATAAATGTTTTTTATCTACCGGTATTTCCAGAAGTTGTGTTTTTGATGTGCAGACTGACATGTATGCTTTATGTGTAATTAGTGGATGCTATTTGACCTCATAATTATTGCTTTACTATGATTAGTGTATGTTGCTAAATACTTGAGGTGCTAAGTAGTGGTTGAATGCACTGATGTAGAAGATGTTGTGTATCTGCTGCCGTGAAGAGGAACTCCAGACAGGAAGAAACTATTGGTAATCATAAAACACTCTGAGGACCAAACTAAATTGTCGTAACTTTGTGTCAAATTCTAAACTGGTCACCACTAATGTGGATATGTAGTTTAAGATTTTACAGTTGTAGATCAGTGTAGACTTTGAAAGCATTGTCACATATTGTTTATTCGAAACAAATCCATCTCATGAAAGCCTGTTGTAACCTAAAATCCTTGCAATGTCCAGATCTAACCACTGCTGTACCTTCTTCCAGCTGCTCAGTAATGAGGTTAGGACTTAGTTGGTACATATTGTAAATTCAAATTTATTCAAAACCTGATCTGTTAATTGATTTGTTATTGTACTGACAATATATATGCCATTTTGAATTTTATGCACTGACTTTACATTTGACTGATTTGACTTATTTTTGTTTTGTTTGGCTGCAGCTTTTACACTGCATCAGTACGACTCCTAGTTATCCGATACTTACAGCAAGTGAGAATCCTCTTTATCCTTTTACAAATTGCAATATACTGAACCCTGTCAACAAATATCTTATATTTCTCCCGTATTGTGTATTCAAATACTTCACCATTTGTGAATCAAAAATTCGTTATCAGCAATGCTTTTACTTTATATTGAAAATAAATCAAGTTGAAAATGTTAATGGTATAATCATAATCCATATAATCAGGAAACAGCACATTGCATAAACTGATATAAAACCATTAGTATTTATGAATTGCCAAGTTTATGAATTGACATTTATCCACAATACCTTTTTCTTTTTATAATGTTTGTGCTATCAATATGAGAGATACACAATATTAGTGTTTGAAAGGTTGATATGATTTAAGATGCTGAAATGGCATTCTATGATTTTCTTTGAATGAAAGTTTTATTGAATTAACCAGTGTGTAACGTCAATACCAAGCTTTGAAAGAGAATGATAAGATTTGAAAGTCAGTGTAACATCAATTTAAACTTCTTAGGAATGACAAGTTAAGGCAATATGTTGGCTCATCACAGCTTATAATGATTGGTATTACTTTTACAGCAGGAACATTGAAATTTCTTGACTGTATGTCTGCTGAGTGTACTTCTATTGTATGTACATGTAAGTGTGTTTGGGCAGCTAAGTTGCTTGATGCTGGACCAACTGAATTTGCTTTCTACTCATTAGTGTCAATAGATAAGATATAGAAAAGATTGTGATTATGTTAACGAAATGCCATAGATTCTCGTTATCCCAAGATTTAAGTTATTGTTGCAGTCTTGTGAAGCTAGTCTTTTACCCTGCTTTTATTATTGCGTCGCCATTGAGACCAGCGGAACCAATCAGCTGAAGACATTATTGACCAATAATCACTGTCACGCTATGCGTGTGCACTGTGCAGCCATGTGTTCGAACTGCGTATGAAGTCAAACTGAAGAATGAATGGTTATGCACAAGTAACCAAAGTCTTATATCTCAATTTCTTGTTTCATTTTAATTCTGTATTGTAGTTTGTTCTAAATTACTCTCCATTTCCTCACCCGAAACTGTTATGAATACAGAGAACATAAATGTAACAACTGTATGCCATTATTGCGCAAAAGGTCTTTTTTGTTCAAATGAGCATGAAGAATTTTCACAGTGTACATGTATTTGAACAGTTTAAAGAAAATTTCAATTTTGCTAAGTACTATGGTATACGCTAACATGATAATCAGGTTAACATTGTTTTCTTTGCAATTTTAACCCTCAGATGAGTAGAATATCTATTTGACAGTCCAAGGGTTCAAGAATTCAAAAGTCAGTGATGATATCAAAAATCTGATTTTAAACTATGTGGATCTGTACGGCTCAGTGCTGATTCTATTTCAAGTCCTCACAATGACTCCCAAGAACATACCTTCTGTTGATAGGAAAACTCTTTCTGCATTTGTCTGTCATGTTTGTGTTTCCTTCCACACTCCTTTCAATTCCAGCATTTACATTTACTTTTAACACTTTTATTTAGATGATATTTAATTTGAAGGTTTTAACTGTGATATTTTTGTACAAACTGTAAAATAAACTTGCTCACAACATGGTTGTAATGTATGGCAATTAAAATTGTCTATCCTTGTATGGCGTGTTTGTTTTATGTCGTATATATAGAGGAACAGGATTGAAGATTCTTCTGCAGTCAGGGCCATTTTCTATAAAGTGAAAATTGGTCCCTTCGTTATGGTTAACTGGTTATTTAAATGATTTTATTCGTCCTACATGAAAGATATCCCTGTTAAATAAATGTACAAATTAATTACATATTACATTTGTAAAACCAGAAGACTTGATGTCATAACCGTTTACATGATGTCACAGTATTTAAGTGCCTGTGAAATGGTGATGTCAGCAAATTTCTGAAAACTTTAGACCATTCCCTATTAAAAGCAGTAAATAAAATACAAAACTCTGTCAAACTCGGAGTTTTACTCATTTGCATGGTATTCCTCTTAACCAACTAAAGTTTAAATTATTAGGATCCCACAATCGTCAATATATCTTGCATAGAAAGAAACTGTTCTTGAGAGAAACTGAACACATTTTTGAAACAACAGCTTAAACAGGTTACGGCTTAGAACATAGCAAGACTTAGGACTGCTGCCAACGGGAGAACGCGAGAATACAGCACATGGGCAAGAGTCTAGTTGTTGGAGACTCGTGGAGAGTGCGGGCAGAAAGAGGTGGCTGTTGAGTAGTGATATTCGATGAGTGGTTGAGAAAGTAGTATTGAGGAAAAAAACGTATGGTACGCTGAGCCAAGGACTGAAAGGTTTTTATGAGCGGTGATTGGCCGATCTTATTCATGGTTTGTTTATTAAGTGGTTGCAAAAATTAACCAGTGTCGTTTTCAATGAGATAACATCGGCAAGTGCACATTGTGTCCTTTTGAATATAAGTGATATTTATTTATATATATATCACCACTCTTCATAAGACAAAGTGCAGCCTTCTACATATATAGAGAATATCGGATTTTGCAGTACAACTGATTACAAACTGACATGAATAACAAGTGCTGAACACAGTTGTTAGCGATAATGACAAGATTTCTAAGTACGATTTTAGTTTACCTTTGAGTGTGGGATTCGCTTGATTTCTTTCAGGCTGGAAATATATCAAGTACTATAAGTTATGTATATCCTTGGCGGGTAGTGTGCATAAATTTATAATGCAGTGCTAATTCAAGCCATGTCACAAACTGTGTCTCTCTGTAGATCCTAATTTTCCAAGTGATTTAAATTCCATTTCCTTCAAAGTGGCATGAGTAAGATTTATTGATATGGGATAGAAAACGCTTGAATCCTTGATACATGCATTCGAATAATAACAATGAACTCATCGATTCAGCAGATATGATCTGTAGTGGATATATGACATTTTTGCGACATTTGAATTATGTATTGCGATGTCTGTTGGCTTTGTCTGGCTATACTAATCATAGTTGAGAATAAACACAAATTACTCATTTACACATATATTTAAGCAGCATGTAAATGGTCCACATGATAAAAAAGATATGAGGGCACTGATGATGAGGACGTCTCAAATCAAATGTCAAAAGCAGCATTTCCTCACTGGGGGCTCCAAGTTGTAACCGATATCGTGCAGTGTCAAAGTAGAACCAACACTGGCTACGGGTTGTGAGGGTTTATTCTCACAAGTGCGATGGAAGCACAAGCACTGATGAAGTTACCCTTCAACAGATAATGTAATACAATGTTAAATACATCACAATTCAAAATAAACATGTTTTAAAATAAATATTACATTTCATAAAACAGTACCGCAAAACATGTAATGTTATGCCTCATATATAGTACACAAATACATTATGCATTGCCACGAATCATTACTTAATGATTATGACAGATGTGTGGCATAGTACACATTGCGAAGGCAGATAATAAATGAAGCTTGCATTTACTTTTATAACACTTATTGAAATAAGACACAATAAACTCAATATATCCATTATGAATTAATTACTACAATTTGATAATCAACATTACAAAGAGTGAGTGAGTGAGTTATTGTTTAGCGACGCTTGGGCAATATTGCAGCCATTAGCGGCGACATACATCACATTATGCATGATATGCATAATAGCAAAATATATAAACACACATTGAACATTAAAATATTCAAAACAAGCATACCCTGAACCTCAAGGATACTGCATTATCATCATCATCATCATCATCATCATCATCATCATCATCATCATCATCATCATCATCATCATCATCATCATCATCATCATCATCATCATCATCATCATCATCATCATCATCATCATCATCATCATCATCATCATCATCATCATCATCATCATCATCATCATCATCATCATCATCATCATCATCATCATCATGTCCTGAATACAACATATACTTTATAAATAACACAATTCATGATTCAGGCATGATAAAAAAACACGAGTAAGAAGTGAAAATGACATAACATGTTGAAAGATTAGTTCACGCACGTCCTTTAAGTAAAATAAGCATTCACTCACCTCACTTCACATTTATTCAAGAAACATGCATACAAAGAAGAAAAAGACATAAAAGCCTTCTTTAGAATAAAATAGTATTGATGAAGCAAATTATTTAGATTTTAAGATTTATACAAAATGGCGGCAATCACCAAGTTTTACAAATGTTATGAAATATAAATGATTTATGCAATACAGTTGTTATACTTTAGTCTAAACCATTAAACACAATTATGATATTAATTATATTGATTACTAACCTTAGGTTATCATAGATTTCTCTTATTCGTCTGTCAGTCTAAGTGTGATTAGTACTGTGACAGTTGTGCAATATGGTGGTAAGTGCACTGATTTGAATCAGCCATTAGCAGGACAGATTGGGGTTAATTGAAAGAAATATTCATGATAAAATGGAATAACCCAACCTCCCTACTATATAGCTAATAGACTGATCCACTGCATGAGAAACCTTAAGCTTATGATACTACTTGCAGAACTACTGAAAACCATAAACCTGCAACTAAAAGCATGAAATGATATTTACAAACGCCTGCAACGTTCTCAATTAATATGTTATTTACGTTTGCCCAAATAGGTATTGTTCTCATTGTTAATTAACTCATATCATTCCAAACTCACTGTACCTAATGTGATGCTGGTAACGATCGTTACCAACATCCCAAGATGGCGGAAGGTAAGATCGCCTCGCGAGTATTTCACAAGAAATAACAGTTTTCTATGTGTTTATGATCGAACTCTTTAAGCATAAATACGGACTTTAATGGTGTAAAACGATTTAATGCACTGGATTTTCATATCGACATCCATTTCTTGAGAAATAAGCGATTCTAAAATCCGACGGGGATGCTGGTAACTTCAGTTCGAGATATTCACAAGATGTTGGTAACGAGAATTGACAGATGCTGGTAACGACGAACATTATTTAGCTTCTATTGTTATTTTTTTTGTAATAACGGTACAACAAATTGCGATTTTAACACAGGAGGGGATACACTGACTATGTATATTTATTGTTGATCAATACATGTTTTGGACATGTCCAACTGCAGGCATTTCAAGGAGACACTAGTAATTCAACCATGCATGTATGTTGACTATATAATATTTGTTCTGAGAAATGTATCATAATTTATCAAAATGTCATGAAATTCCAACGAATACTTATTTTCAATTCTAAAATCTTTTATAGAGCTCGTTTCTTGAGGGTATGGATAAGTATTTGGTTGTTTATGGTTATTTACTTATTTTCTTGGGATAACACTATCCCTATGTGTTTTGATAGTATTGTTTTATTTTGATTTGATAGATTTGCTGTTAATTAACATGACAATCAAGTTTGTTTTTCGAGTTGTTCCTAATTTTTATACCTTTTATATCTAGTAATACCAACGATTCCGTGTGTCTGTCTGTCTGTCTGTCTGTCTGTCCGAGGACATTTTTTGTCCGACTTATTACGGGAAAACTATTTATCCGATTAATTTCAAATTTTGCACATGTCTTTTACCCTACTAGTAGGGGTGCAGTGCGAAATTGCAACAAATTTCGTTAATATTTGAAATGTTTACAAATTTCCATGTTTTGAACTTAGTCATTTTCCAATATCAGATTTGTCCGACCTATTACGGGAAAACTATTCATCCGATTGATTTCATATTTTGCACATGTCTTCTACCCTACTAGGAGGGGTGCGGTGCGAAATTGCAACAAATTTCATTGATATTTCAATTTTTTCACAAATTTCAATATTTTGAACATAGTCATTTTCCAATATCAGATTTGTCCAACCTATTACGGGAAAAACTTTTCATCTGATTCTTTTCACATTTTGCATGTGTCTTCTTCCCTACTACCCAGATAACACACCATCTAGTGGGCCACTGGTGGCTAGCAGGTGGCCCACTGTTTTTACACCTAGTGGGCCACTGGTGGCTTTTCGCAGGTGGCTTGTCACTGGTGGTAGCGAGTGGCCCACTGGTGTGTTTTAGCAAGCAGCAAACATACAAGCAGGCCACTGGTGGCGCTTAGCTAGTGGCTATACCTCCAGTGGCCCGACAGTGGAACAGATATGGTTTATCAAAAGGAAATGGATTTTTAATTTTCAGGGATGTTTATATTGTATATTTCATTTTATAAATAATTCTGTCATTTACAAATACATTTATTTTAAAATTCATTTTACTAAAATATTATCTTAATTTTACTATATAAATTGCAATGATTCATTGAAAATTATAGGAGCGGTCCAGTGACAAATAAAAACTCAAATTGATAAGGGTTTTTTGTGTGTTTTTATTTTTACAAAGTTCCATTTTTTTTATTAGTCCTTTTTCTCTATTCCTCTTTGGGGGTCAAATGCTGTGCAAGAGATGACTACAGTAAAAACTAGATTAGCGTTTGCGGGATACCGCAAAAGCAGAGCAGCCCCGGAACTTTGGGTTTCGCCTTACCCTGTTCCGCCTTTTACAGGCCTCACCAAATTGGGAATTTTCTCGTGACCTTGACCTTTGACACTCAAGGTCACACAATCAATGAACACATTTCATTGAGTATAACATTATTGTAATGAAATAAAGTGTTAAAAATACAATTAATCCATTTTCTCCATATATGTTGACCTTGCTGTGACCTTGACGTTCGACAGTTAGTACCCAAAACTTTTTGAAAATGTTGAACTTCTCAAGAGATAATATATACAAAATCTAAACTTCATAGCACAAAAACTTTTCAAGTTATTGTGTTTAGAAGGAATTGCAATAACTCATATCTCATGACCTTGACCTTTGACCTTCAAGGTCACACAATAATTGAACACTTTTTATTGAGTATAACAATCATGTATTGATTAAAAGTGATCATAGTTAAAATTAAGCATTTTCGCTAAACCATGCTTAAGTCATGACCTTGCTGTGACCTTGACCTTTGACAGATTGTAGCCGAAACCTTTTCAAAAATTTTTACTTTTCCAAGGATGATATATACCAAGTTAGAGCTTCATAGCACAAAAACTTTTCAAGTTACCGTGTTTACAAAGAATTTTGTGGTGATTTTATAACTCGTGACCTTGACCTTTGAACTTGAAAGTGAACATGTCATAATGATTCCCTGGAAGTATTAACATTTAGACATGTTCATGAGTTCTGAAAAGCTAAATGGGATAAAGTTATACCCCAATATAGTGCATTTTGTAATAACTCATATCTCATGACCTTGACCTTTGACCTTCAAGGTCACACAATCATTGAACACTTTTTTTTGAGTATAACAATCATGTATTGATTAAAAGTGTTCATAGTTAAAATAAAGCATTTTCGCTAAAACATGCTTACGTCATGACCTTGCTGTGACCTTGACCTTTGACGGATTGTAGCCAAAACCTTTTCAAATTTTTTTACTTTTCCAAGGATGATATATACCAAGTAAGAGCTTCATAGCACAAAAACTTTTCAAGTTATCGCGTTTACAAGGAATTCTCTGTGTGAATACATAGCTCGTGACCTTGACCTTTGACCTTGAAAGTGAACATGTCAAAATCGTTCCCCCGAGGTATGAGGAGTAAGGTATGAATAAGAGTTCTGGAAAGCTTAGGGGAAAAAAGTTATAGCTAGTAGTACGAGTGCGGCGGCGGCGGCGGCGATGGAAACTTCACAAAAACTGATAGCAGCCCCGTCCTTAGACGGGGCTGCTAATAATTCAGTTAGTCAGATATGCACGGTCGGGGGTGTTAGTGAACCACGCTCACTTTTTTGCTTGTTGAATTTAATTTAATTGATGTTATTGGTGTTATGTTGAATAGGCCTACTGTCTATTGCTAATAACTAAAGCAAAAATTAATATTTAACCTTCATATGAAGAACTATATGTTGAGGCGTTACCAACATCATTAAATTTAGAACAAGATACGTTACCAACATCTCGAATTGAAGTTACCAGCATCCCCGTCGGATTTTAGAATCGCTTTTTTCTCAAGAAATGGATGTCGATATGAAAATTCAGTGCATTAAATCGTTTAACACCATTAAAATCCGTATTTATGCTTAAAGAGTTCGATCATAAACACAAAGAATACTGTTATTTCTTGTGAAATACTCGCGAGGCGATCTTACCTTCCGCCATCTTGGGATGTTGGTAACGATCGTTACCAACATCACATTAGGTACAGTGAAACTGTAAATATATCACGTGTGCTCTGTCTTCAATCAATGTTTGATAACGAAACATGAATCTACATCAAAAATTCGCACTCTATGAATAAAGAAGTTGGCATCCATAATAATGGATGAAATGTATGAAATTCTATAAATGTCTTCATGGGAGTGTGCTCTAAGACTCACTTGAATCAAGGATAAACTTGGTACTTTGTTAGCCTTGTATGTTTTAACTAGCTTCTAATTGCTTCTATTCTGTCATTCTGAACTCAACACATTAATTATATGATCCAACGATGAAATCGAGTGTTGTTCTTTCCTACTTCTGATTAATATGTTCATTAGTTGTAAATACATATGTTTTCTATCAAAACATCAAATGAATGTTCATCAAATCATAAAATCATTAAATGTACATTTCCCAACAAATTTAAACGGCCGACTGAATAAAACAGTTTTATGTTGATACCAACTTTTCGAATTGGCAGGGACATGCTGTTTTTGAGAATACATACTGCACATGGCCTCACACATCATCAACAAATTAAAAGAATTCGTTTAGTGTTGGTAATATTTTTATCAGAAATGCTTTAATGACTTTGTCTTTTTATGTGAGCAATATGACTACTTCGCCCACAATGCATATCGTCTTGTCACTAATTCATAGCAAAGAAAACATCAACTCAGTCATAGCAGGCATAGCATAACAACCTGTATTTGCATAGTAAACACGGTTGGGAAATATTTAAGTGTACCCATGAGTGTTAAACTAAGAAAGGCTATCACTACCCTGTAGCGTGTACAGTCAGTGTGGTCTGACACTGTGTCCTAGATAGAGACCTACATAAAGATAGCACATCACTATCTAACCAGCCAGCGCTCACATTATAATATCTGTGTAAACACTGGTATCGGTCCGGGATATTTTAGTCAGCCCTTAGTTACCTCGTCGTCGTTAAGAAGGGTTTACAGTACTATGAGCAACGTTGGATACGATTACTGATCATTATCTTAACATCATAATCTGTATCTACAAAGTATTCATCAAAAGTAATATTTCCTTTTTTCCATGAGTGTTATAGGTTTTATCATGATGATCAACACATAAGTAAAGTGGTTACATATAAACTTGTTATCTATGTATTATAAAACCCGGTTCACCATAGTGCTTATTAACTAGACTTAGTTCATCTGGGAGTGAGGTCCAAGCACAGCGTACATGTGTGCATTTTTTAAAGATCGATAACCATGTTTATAGGTTTTTAAATTATTTATTTTTTCCAAACTATGTGTTGTTTATGTATTATCTACATGTGATTTGAGACACGTGTTACAACCTGACGATATAGGATAATATGCAATGTATTAAAAGAGAACCCTGGTGAGCTGTCTAGGACAACAGAAAGACGCTGCTAATGGCTGAAATCGTGCCCAAGCGGCGTAAAACATTTACTCACTCGCTCACTCAACAGAAACAATATGATTAAACTTGAAAGAGCATTAAACTATAATGTAACCGTGACCAAAGCATACCATTATGTATAAATTTCTCATATTTTAAAAGATATATATGGTGAAAGATAAAGTATTGTTAATAGGGTATATGTTTTTCAGTGACCATAGCATACATAATTGAAATTAATTTTGTAGTTCCAAAAATATGTAATATTAGTATGTATCTGTTTCAGTGGAAATGAGAAAATATAATAGAAACAAAAGTTTGGAAAATAAGGTCTTAAAAGACGATCAATATATGGCCATCAAATTCAAAATGTATTAAACATTTGCCTTTTAGCACTTCATCGTTTGTATAAGTTTTAATAAATGACACATCTAACATACTTCTTATCTATGCGTTAAAACATTGCAACAAAGTGAGTTCACAAACTGGGCTGTACAAAGTGCACCAGATACTGAGTGGGTCGGAGTAATCTAGCCAATCACCTTTTGAACACGTGGTGTCTAGACATAGGTAGGCAGACATAGAGCTAGCAGAC